>CAWVNO010000192.1:151510-188755 GCA_963930645.1 Salticus scenicus
GTTGGTACGTATATTGTAAGTCACCGTAGTACGAACCCTATTGATTTTGGTGAATATAGCTCTGATAGTTTTTTTACAGGGACACCAGGAAAAATTCTTTATCATTATGGCCTACGGGACCAAATTTTTAAAAGTGCGATAGCGTCTAAACGCCTTCTTCAATTGAGCTGAAATTTTATATGAATATTATAAATCACTGTTGGACTAACTATAAGCATTTTAGTGAATGTAGCATTTATAGGTCTTACAGGGACACAACGAAAAATTCTTTATCATTATGATCTATGGGCTCAAAGTTCAGTAGCGTTATATAAAAGATCGTGTACTATATGGAGAAAAATACAGAAACACTCAATTATGGTTTTCTCTCTTTTGTTTGTTTAACAACTAATTTTTCTTTACTTTATCTACAAAAATGTTAATTACTCAATGTTCGGAGAGTCGATTGGAGTCACTCCAGATTTTTTTTTTTTTTTTTTTTTTAAGTAATACTTTATATGTTATACCTTAAACTTTGATAACAAGCTCTTAGTAATGCAGGATAAAAGAAATTAGTATGGAGGGCACATCAGGTTACTCCATTTGATTACATAATTTTATCTCTCTAACAATATTTCATTAAATTTAATTAGACAAGTACTTAAAGTGATAAACTGCAAATATTTCTTTCCTTTTCCGATAACATTGAAAATCTTTTTTAAACTAGTATGTTGATGAAAGCATGCCACAAAAATTTCTTCTATATTTTCCTGTATTTTCCTCTATATTACTAATTCCTAAAGTGGAAATCATTTATTAAAATTATTTCCTATTGTTAGTGCAGCAAACGTTTGTCTCATTAAAGTATATCACTATTTGTGGAAAGGAAGCCGAATTTGTGCCTTACAGGATGTATTTGAAGAAATACTTTTTATTTTCTTTCTTGGTTAAAAAATACCTTAGTTTAATATTATAAAAAATCTATGATTCAACCTTTTGCTTTAAAATTAACGACGAATACTTTTCTCTTAGATATAGTAATTTCTACAGATATATCATCCCCATATAAACGTGTTACCATCAAAATTATACCTCTAGGGGTCACCGAAGCGGGAGAGCCATCCCTTCCATAGAGGATCAAACCTGAAATGGCATGTCTTCGGATCACCTCTGGGGATGAGTCCCAGATCATCGTCAATGGACTTTATCCGCGTTACGTCTTAAACCCCTGACACGTGACTACTACTACAAGGAAAAATACAGAATTATAATGTTTACATTTGTGTTTTATGGGGATATGTTTGCATTCTATAGGGAAATAGTTTTATCTTAAAGGGAAATTCATAGAGAAATGGAGAATTAGAAGTCACATGTTTGGTATGATTTAGCCTCGAACCCAAGAAAACGGATATTGTCCATTGCGCAGCTCTAGTGCGACGTAAAACCCAACCAACCAACCCCATGTAAACGAGCAAAGATTTCTGATGCCGAAAAAACTTTTTTGGCATCAGCCATTCGAGAGTATGAAACTCGGCAATACTAATAGAATAGAATGTTGATGAATTTTTAAAATGGCGAAAATTTGCGTGGCTTTTAATCGTTCTAATAAATATAGGAAAAGAAAGGGGATAAGTTATCATAAAATGTAAATTATATTTGACTGAATTATGAAAAATATAATTTTTATAATCAGTTATTTTGTTATTATTATGCTTTAAATACTGTTTCAATTTTCAATGAAATACTTTCTTTATAGTTTGATATTTTTTTCAGATTTTATATAAGTAAGTAATATAGAATTTTCAAATTTCTTTTAAATATAGTTAGCAGCGGCACAGGAAAAGAACGTTAATTTTAGTATATAAAAAGACTTTAAATATTAACTAAATTAATAGATATAGTAATAAAAAAAGAAAGATAGTAAGATAAAGAAAGAAAGAAAGATGAATTTGAAACTCTATCTGCAGTTTTCCATTCCCCTTTAGTACATAAATTATTCATAAATTTTATTTGCTAAATTATCCATGTGTATTCCTATGTGTATATTTACTTGGGGAAAAACAGCCATTAGAGAGTCTTTCCCCGAGTAAAAAGGATTCACTTTTCCCACCTCGATTATCAATCTATGTTTCATTAGTAATAATGACTTAATTAGTAATATCTATGACTTTTCTCAGATTGAAAACTAGATTCTGCATGTTCAGAACTTTTCTCTGTCAACTCATGTTGAAATTTGACATCCATAAGGAGACAGCGAAGCTCCTACATATACAAACATTTGATCCTGGTTCACTATTACTATTATAACTATTTTTTTTTTATTATTATTGAACATTGTTTAGTTAAAAATAATCCTCATTATGTACATTTATACGAAATTTCTTTCTATACGAATTTTCGCTATATTAAAAATTTTGAAGAAACAGAGCGAGAGTTTCTCACCTGATGAGCGATATGCACCAAAAGCTAATAAGCCCCAACTTAAACTAATGTCAAATGAAATATAAACATAAACTGAATTCATTGGTTCATGAGAGACAGCGTCCACAAAATTATGGATACAGTCGGTAACAAAAGTGTCCGAACACTAACAAAATTCCCTATGTAAAAAAAGTACACTTCATACGGTTTTGTTAAATAAATCCTTATCGAATCGTGTTATTACACAGACTAAGAACAGGATTCGACAAGGATTTATTTAACAAAACCATATGAAGTGTACTTTTTTTTCATAGGAATTTTCGCTAGTGTTCGGTTATATTTGTTACTGACTGTACATAGATCGGCAGACAGAAATTTTTGCCGAAACGTCAGTAAATTGCCCTCTGTTGAGACTCAAAGAGATTTTGGGTTCCGTCCGTTTGTCACGCAATAGCGTCCGCAAAAATTACGCTATTGACTTGAAATTTGGTACACAGGTTCATGATCCACGCGATATCAGCTGTATAGGTTTCGGTATGTACAGTCGGTAACAAAAGTGTCCGAACACTAGCAAAAATTCCTATGTAGAAAAAGTACACTTCACACGGTTTTGTTAAATAAATCCTTATCGAATCGTGTTCTTACACTGACTAAGAACAGGATTCGACAAGGATTTTTTTAACAAAATCGTATGAAGTGTATTATTTTTGCATAGGAATTTTTGCTAGTGTTCGGACACTTTTGTTACCGACTGTATTCCATTTGTAGTTCGTGTACAAAGACACGCCAAAGTTTTTCTTATCATTACGGCTTATGGAAAGAATTTGTATGTACCGCGATAGCGCCCACAAAAATCACGCTATTCACTTGCAATTCGTTACACATGTTCATGAGTTCAACTGAAATAGCTGTGTAGTGTTAGGTGTGAATTCAATTTGTCGTTCGTGTACAGGGACACGCCAAAGTGTTTCTTATCATTTCGGCCTATGGGAAGAATTTGTATGTACCGCAATAGCGGCCGCAGAAGTCCTTCGATTGACTTGCAAATTGGCACACACGTTCAAGTTTTAAATAGAAATTGCTGTATAATTTTTATGGCTATATTGTTTATAAACTGTGTACAGGGACACGCCAAAATTCTTAACAATACGGTGTATGGGGTGAATTCCGTTTAAACGCATTTTAACATCATTACTTCGCAATCAACAAAATGAAATTAGCGTACGTGCGTATGGAAAGAGAGATGCAGTGGGCGGTTGAGGGGGGCGGCAAGGACCCTCAGGAACTCATGTGTTTATATAGAAAGTCAATCAAATCAGTATATACAATATATAATAAGGAATAAATAAAAATGACCTGTTGAAGAATGTGTGATGCAACTAGTACGTTGAGGCTCCTGATCTGCAGATCCACTAGTCTAAAAATGATCAAAACTCGTTGAGACATTTTAAAATGTGTAAATCAATCTAAAATTTTCACGAATCTAGTAACACAGGACTTTGATGTAAAAAGTACAAGGGAATTGACAGCTGAAATTTATGTATTTTTGTGCTGATTTCAAATATAACGAAAAATTTCCATCACGTCACGTTTTTTTTTTTTTTTTTTTTTTTTTGAAAAATTCAATTTTACTTCGATTTTCAACACATACATAATATCTTCTCCTCTGGTTAGTCGTCTATTTTATGTTAGACACCTTAATAAAAACAAATAAAATAGTATGCTAGTGATATTATTTTAGAAACTGAATCATAATTTGATGTAAAAAGTACCGCTGGGAACTTTTCATTTTTCTCTCGACCAGAGGCAGCTCGATCTAGCAATGATGGTTTTGATTCATTTAAACATGTAAAAAATAAATCGACTTCTCAAAAAAACAATCTGCTACACCAAGAATCGATCATGTTTCATAGATTAAAATGGATAAAAACCACTGTTGCCAGATAGTACGTGCAGAATTTTTCGAGAAATCTAGTTGGCATAGGTGGACTTGCTCAGTTCTCCATCATATATATATATATATTCATAAATTTCTAGAACAGGACATTCTCTTAACATAGTTATCATGTTAAGAGAAATGAATTTAAAAACGCTTAACCCTTTCGCTACCAGAGCCTCAGGAGAAAAACTGCCACCACAGCCCAGACGTCTTATTATTTAAGTGTGATACCAATTGTCATTTATTTTTTTGGGATGTATCTATAACGTTCTAAACTAAGTGAAATTAGCAATTTTGCAAATTGACACACATAAGTGACACTGGGCTCTAGATAGATAATTCCTTTGGTAACCCCGTCGTCACATATATGTGATACAATATCACAAACTGATAATGAACACCGTCACATATTTGCGACGCCGGGCTCAGGCAAGAAAATCGGATCGTCACATATATGTGACGCTGGTAGCGAAAGGGTTAACACAGTGACAGAATGAAATCCCCGCCTAATAGGCTATCTACCGTTCACTTCGATATATTTATCTTATTCTAATCTATTAATTTATTTTATTAGGGTAAATTTCGTAGTTTAGTTTTCATGCTACTATTTCCAATGCAACAATCCTCAAAATGCATATTTATATGGAAAATTTTCAATTTTGTTATGTTCATAAAATCTTAAATAACGAACAGCTTATGAAATTTTTCTATTAAAATATTTGTAATCAGTCATGTTCATACAAGTATCAGAAATGTTATTTTGAAGTTGTATGATATATTTATGATCCTGAAAATGGCCGTTTAAGCTCAATTTTGTATTCTTCTGCCATTTTAAGAGGATCGTAAATTCCAAATAACTTACGAATTTCTTAAATTTGAAAATTCGTACTCTATGGTATTCATGTCAGTATCCAAATAATATTTCAAAAGTGGTCTGACACCTTTACGAGGAAAATATCCCTCAAGATTGACGCTTGTGTGAAATTTTGCCCTGTTCTGCCATGTTAAGAAATTCGTAAATTTCTAATAACTTACGAAATTTTTATATTGAAAAATTCATAGTCAGTGATATTCATGCCAGTATCCTAAATAATATTTCAAAAGTAGTCTGACATCTTTACGATGAAAATATCTCCAAAAATTGACGTTTATGTGAAATTTTGCCCTATACTGCCATGTTAAGAAATTCGTAAATTTCCAATATCTTGCGAAATTTTCAAAGTAGCATATTTATAGTTACTGATGTTCCTTCCGGCATCAAATTTGATATTTTAAAACTGGTCTGACATTTTTACAGTAAAAAGTTTCCATTTAATGCACGTTTAAGTGAAATTTTGTCCCATTCTCCCATGTTAAGAAAATCTTACGTTTCTGATAACTTACGAAGTTTTTTAATTCGAATGTTGTAAACGAATAGGGTTCTTGCCAGTATCGAAAGTAATATTTTAAAACTGTTTGAAGAATTTATATTCATTGTATCTTTACAAATAATACATTTGAGAATTTTTAGAAAGCGCTGATGGCAACTATTTATACTTCGCTTATTTAAAGAAAAGAAGATAAATAACAAGCTGGAAATATTCACATCGTCTGCCAATAACATACGTTCTTTTCTAAAAATATACTTTAACAGATATGCAAATTTCAGAACGTAAAAATTTGATAAAGAACCCAAAGAAAACATCGGTTTAAATCTCTCATGATATACTTTCTGAATTTTCAATGAAGTATTCAATTGGTAAAACTTAAGAAGTAATATTTTGTTTTCAGCAAATGTATGAATTTAAAACATACTGATGAATAAAGATGGAAAGAAAATTTTCTTAAATTGTTTATTGATTTCTTTCTTTCTGTAAAATGTGGACGTGTAATGTTTAGTAAAAAAAAAAAAAAAAAAGTGATCGGAAAATGTTTGGACAAAATTTAAAGGGGATCTAGATGGGACGAATATAAAATGATTCGTAGTACAATGCGTATCTAAAAATGCTGTTTGGAGATGGTAGAAGCATAGATATAGTAATAAGACATAGATTGATCAGCGAGAGGGAAAAAGTGAGGCATTTTTTTTTTTCGGGAAAAGTCACTCTAATGGCTGCATTTCCCCTAGTAAATTACACACAGGAATACACACGGATAATTTAGTAAATAAAATTTATGAATAATTTATTTACTAAAGGTGAATGAAAAACTCCAGATACAGTTTCAAATTCATTTTTCTTTTTCTTCTATTTTTTTTCAATACTCTCTAATGGCTGATTTTAGAACTTTTTTTTGGCATCAAAATGTTTTGCTCGATAACATGGGGATGATAGATCTATATATATATTACTATATCTATGGGTAGAAGACGCTATATAGAGCAATCGAAATAAGCCGGCAATGCCGAAAGTTATCATTCCCCGTGGTGATTTCATTTAGAATGCAACGTTTCTCGAAAGCAGAACTAGAAGATACTATCTGACATCATAAAAAAGGAATCCCCGCATTGCCAGCTTATTTCAACTGTCCTACACAGCGCCCTCTACCACCTTCATGCAGCGTTCCTGACACACATTGTACTGCGAATTATTTTATATTCGTCTTCAGTAACGGTTTTTAAATTTTTGCGAGACATTTTCCAATTACCCTGAATATATATAGGGTGTTCCAAATACGCCCGACAAATTAAGAGGTGTGATAGGAGGTTAAGACGAAAACTTGCCATAAAACAGAGGTTCTCAACCTTTCTGGGTCTATTACCCCCTTTGAAGACTGATGTGAGTTTCTGCATTCCCTACCATCATCTGAAACTGAAGCTGGTTATTAAATGAAAATATAGATAATTTCATCCACAAAATATAATATTACTTCATATATCTTAATGTTGGACATATTTTTATTAGAATATATGAAATCAAAGAATTAAATACACATCAAATATATTTGAGGTAATCATGGATCTATGTATGGTTGGCATTTTCACAACATTAATGAGAGGGGCACTGTTTGTCATTGACAAGTTTTGGCTATTAGAGTCTAACTGTGACATACAAAAAAATGCGATAATGTCAAAAATACGTTACATTGTGACCCGTAAAACTGAGTAAATGACAGTTACTTTTGCTATATATATATATATTTTTTTTTTACTCATGTCTCCCTTGAAATTCTTCTATGCCCCCGCCCCCCCTCAAAGTTGAAAACTGCTGCCATAGAACATGGAGTCGCAAACCGTGTTGAAAGGGTGAAAATCGCGAAAAACGCATGCAGATTTCGACGTCAGACTGTAACGACAAAAGTTCAGGGTAAGTCAAAATGAATATAGCGATTACAAACGGCTATAACTATTTAATGGAAAAGAATTTATCGATAAGATTAACACAGAATGTAGACGGAACTTCAAAATTTTGTATACATACGTCATAGATGTTCTATGTGACTTCACTTGGTCACGCGGGCAACATCTAGATGGTTGTCCATCTCACGCCATACATTCTGGAGCATGTCTGTAGTCACCGACGCAAGCGCATTACAAATGCGTACTTCGGGACTCTATGATTTTTATCTATGGGTTTACCTGAAAGACAGGCGACTGTATGTGCTTCCCATGCCCAAAACCATTGAAGAACTCAAAGTACGCATTTGTAATGCGCTTGTGTCGGTGACTGAACAAATGCTTCAAAATGTATGGCTTGAAATGGACAACCGCCTAGATGTTGTCCGTGTGACCAAGGGAAATCACATAGAATATCTATGATGTATGTATACAAACTTTTCAAGTTCCGCCTACATTCTGTGTTAATCTTAACGATAAATTCTTTTTCATTAAATAGTTATAGCCGTTTGTAATCGCTATATTCGTTTTGACTTACCCTGTATAATGATAATTACAAGAAGATTTATTTGATTAATTGTTACAAAAGTTGTTGGACATTGTGCCTGTTGATTCAGTACACAATCTTAAATGAAGTAAAAATGAATCCTTTACTTGCCATGTACGCTTTTCATGTCTACCACAGTGACGACAATCCCCGCTATGAGATTTTCCAGAGTCGTCTAAGAATCGTTTTTACATCATTGTAGACTGTACAATGATGTCAGCCGAGGGCACTTCAAACAACTCTTGTAACAACTCTTGTATTTTCATTCGAAAATTCCTAACTAATTAAAAAGAAAAATCTTGTGTGTAAGAACCAAACGACTTACACTACCCACTATTGCTACTATGGTATGCACTTTTTGGAGAGAATGGTGGTAAGAAGATATAAAACTGACCTAAAAATTTAGACATCTAACAATTTTCCGCTAAATGAAAACTTATACATGTGTAAAGACATATAAAACAGAATTTAAGCGAGTTTTTCAGAGAAAGTCGGTAGAGCTTTTTTCTTGAAACACCTATTTAAGAGATTTAAGACTAATACCCACGTAGTACATGCTAAAGAACATCTGAAAAGGGCAATTTTCACAAAAATCGTTAGAGCCGTTTTTGAGATACCGACTTACACCAAAACCTGGCAGCTCAATTATTGACCAGAACACAATATCTACAGATGAAACGATATCTGAAAGCGAATTAATAAGGCGAGTTCGGAAAAAAAATCCGTATAGCTGTTTTTAAAAGAACCTCAAACTGGCCTAATTTTACAGGGCGCCTAGCAATTCTCGTGAACTAACCAACTATTAAATATCAATGGACCTCTAATAGGATGTTTATATAGTAACTTTGAAGAAAATTGTTAGAGCTAATTTTGAGGTACGTATGCCCAGCTTCCTGTTTTATATGTGCAACTTCTTGTTTTCCAATTTTCACCAAAGAGTTAAAAAAAATAATTTCATAATGATTATAAAAAAAAAATAATTCTTTTTATGTACATTTACACAAATTTTGTCCTATACCACCATGTTAATAATTTAGAAAAAGCAGAATATTAACTTAACTTGTTGGATGATTTTCACCAAAAGTTGATAGGCACTCATTTATGTCAAGTTACAACTACATATCAGTTTTTATGAAATTCTCTGCAGTAGCAGTTCCTGATATACAGATGCCACAATATTTTATTACATACTGAGAAAGAGACAGACAGACATTATCTAAAAACGGTCAAATCGTGTTCTAGACCTCTCAAAATATGTAAATTCATCGAAATCCTGAGGTTGAAAATTTTCACGAATCCAATATTCTCTTCTATTGAATATTGAAGAAAGTAATAAATAAATAAATAAAAACTCGCAATAATTGTTTCAAATCGATATAAAACATAACCTTTTGCCAGGTGAAGAAAGTAGGCACGAGTGCTGCAAATAAAGTGACAGCGCACAAAACCGTTTTCAGTGATTAGCCAAAACAAATTAAACCAAAAGTGAATAATACTAAATATATGAAATATTATGAAATATTATAAAATTAATATTAAATAATAAAATTAAATTAAATTGATATAATAAAAATAACAAAATTTTATTAAATATTAATAATTTCAGACATTTTGAAAAATGTAGAAAGTTTATGTTATATAACTAAGAAAATATTTATTCCGGGTTTTGTATATTATTTATGTTGACTTTTGGTTAGCTTAAATAATATACAGAACGGTTTTATGACTTACCGTTTCTATTGCAGCCCTCTTGATTTCTTTGATCGCCAGACGAATGGTCGTGCTATTTTGACCCGAAACAAATGATGCGATTTTTTTCTTCCTTTCCTTTTCTTTTTCTTTCTTTCTTTCTTTCTTTCTTTTTTATCTTTTTTTTTTTTCTGTTTTATGGTGCTTTTTCAAAGATTATAGTTTATAGCTAGCTTAGCTTTTAGTAAATAATCAAAATTAATTGCAAATAATAATAATAATAATAAAATAAAAGACTCACAATAGTTGCTTCAGATCAAAATAATAGCACGTTCCTTCATTAGGTAAAAAAAAAAAAAAAAGATAAAGCTAGGCAGAGTGCATTATTAAAGCAGCAACTATGCACTCGTGCTTACTAAGAATGTTAAAGCAAATTCCGCATTTTGCTTTTACTGAAACATTGTCTGTCAAATTTAAAAATAGCAGTGTTACTACCTACCGAATAAAGAATAACCGAAAATTTCAAAATATAAAAACACTAAATCTATTTTGTTTCTTTTATATTGATATAAAATTCCACCCAAAACGAAATTTAATTTAGAACGACAGAATTTATTTTAATTTATCCCTCCATATAAAGGTGTGCAGTAACTGTGTTTGATTCCTTAGCCTCAGTTACTATATTCCTTTCTTAAAACATCTTTGATATAACTTTAGCATAGAAGTAGTCCCTCGGCATCTTTTAAATTTTTATTGTCATATTGGCGGTGAATTAAAATGGCTATGGCAACTGTGTAAATAAAGACACCCTCCCCCTTCCTTTTTTTTTTTTTTTTCAAAGTTAATATGTTTTTTTTTTTTTTTTAATACAATTTTTTTTTTTTTTTTTAATCAGTTGCATAGACTTATTATAAGAGTGGACGGAGCATTTCATTATTAAAGGAATATAAGAAAATGTGCAAAGATGAAATCACGTTACTGTTGAAAAAGGTTACCTTTTTTAGCATTTATCGCGTTTTTGGCGATTTTTCGTTCTGATTATAATTATTATTATTACTAATAGATGCAGCAAGAAAAACTTGTGTAAAACGAAACAGCTGCTGAAATTTATTTTTACCTTGTTATTAACAGTTTCCAACAAAGTTCAAAAGTGTTCATAACTTCGGTTTGTCTATACTCATCGCTTTAACTCTCATAAATAATCATGGACATTTTTTGAACTCATGTAAGATATAATATATTTAAACTAAATCAATTTAGAGAATTAAGTATAGCAATTATAAACATTTTATAAAAATAATTACTTAAAAAGAACGAAATAATAAAATATTAAAAAGAATCCTACCTGTGAAATAAAATCCTTGTTTTACATAAATTCTAGGGCTTCTAAAGTGCATCTAATTGCTATTTCTTGCTATAAAATTCCTTTAAAATTCAAAACAATCTAAGTTTTAAATTGAAATAAAAATTTTAAAAGGAACTTTTAAAGAAAAAGGAAAAATATCGTCTGCTTATTAAAAAGCAGAGTTTAGAGCACGGCAAATAAATTTCAATATTGGCCAGTTTGGCTTCCTGTAGATCAACAGTCACATGCCCTTTCTATGAGTTATCTTTGCCACTAAAAAACGTTGTCATTGCCCCGTCCACTCTTATTATACATAGACAGGGTTCCCACGGCCCGAATTTTTTCAAGGACTCTTCCACCAGTATTATCTAAAAATAAATTTCTTATTAAACATACACTGTACATTTAAGAATAAATTTATCTGAAGATTATTCTGGTGAAAAAGTCCTTGAAAAAAGACGTGGCCGTGGAAACCCTGATAGATAGACAGTAGACTGCAAAATTATTCGAGCACTAGCCAATGATTCCTATACTTAAAAAGTACACTTAAGACTGTTTTGCTAAGTAAATCCTTGTCGAATCATGTTCTTAGACTGATTAAGAACATGACTCGACAAGGATTTATTTAACAAAGCTGTATTAAGTGTACTTTTTTTTGGCAAGGATTATTGCTAGTGCTCGAATAATTTTGCAGCCGACTGTAGTACAGTCAGTAACAAAAGTCTCCGAACACTAGCAAAAATTCCTATGTAAAAAAAGTACACTTAATACAGTTTTTTAAAATAAATCCTTGTCGAATCCATAGATATAGTAATATATATATAGATCTATCATCCCCATGTTATCGAGCAAAAAATTTTGATGCCGAAAAAAAGTTCTAAAATCAGCCATTAGAGAGTATTGAAAAAAAGAATAAAAAGAAAAATGAATTTGAAACTATATCTGGAGTTTTTCATTCCCCTTTAGTAAATGAATTATTCATAAATTTTATTTACTAAATTATCCGTGTGAATTCCTGTGTGTGATTTACTCGAGGAAAAGCAGCCATTAGAGTGACTTTTCCCGTAAAAAAAGGTATCACTTTTTCCCTCTCGCTGATCAATCTATCTTATTATTATGTCTGTAGTCGAATCCTGTTCTTAGTCAGTCTAAAGGCAGGATTCGACAAGGATTTATTTAACAAAACTGTATTAAGTGTACTTTCTTTAAATAGGAATTATTCCTAGTGTTCGGAGACTTTTGTTACCGACTGTAATATACATAGATCTATCATCCCCATGTTATCGTGCAAAACTTTTTGATGCCGAAAAAAAGCTCTGGAATCAGCCATTAAGTGGTATTGAAAAAAAGAAAAGAAACAGGAATTTGAAACAGTATCTGGAGTTTTTCATCCACCTTTAGTAAATAAATTTTTCATAAATTTTATTTGCTGAAATATTCGTGTGTATTCCATAGAATAATAATAAAGGAAGAAGGAGCATAAGTGTTTCTAATAAGCTGTTGTGTTGCCACAACAAACAGCGATATTATTATTATTCTATGGCCCTACTTTAAGGTTTTGAGTAGCAAAAGGTGCTTTCGCTGGCATTTCACTAGAAGGGGTTTGTAAGCATTAAGAGTATTGGCATGCTCCTTCTTCCTAATTATTATTCTATGGTGTATTAACTCGGGGAAAGACGGCCATATTTTGGTAAAATCGCCATCTTTTCCCAAGTGAAAAGGAATCTCCTTTTTCTCCCCAATGATTAATCTATATATTATTACTATATCTATGCTCTTATAATTGATCTATGATCAGTTACTACGAAGGAGCAATTATTTCATTTGGGTCAGCTAACCAATTTGCGAGAATATCGATATAAATAATTTCTATTATTTGCTGTTAAAATTAATTTCCATTCGTAAAAGTGATTTCGACAAAAATATAAAGCATTTAAAAGATAAAAACTTCTTAAATATCCATTGAAATTAGCCGAATAGGCAATTTCATTATATTTAAACAGCATTCAATAAATTTCAAATTAAAAAAATAATAAATTCAGACATTTTGAAAAATGTAGAAAATTTTAATTTATTTACAGCAATATATACTATTCAAGTTTCAAGTATTGATACCATTTGTTGAGAAAATTTATATTCAATAAAAGTATTATTATTATTATTATTATTATTATTTTTTTTTTTTTTGAATTGTTCTAGAACTTTTATTTATTGTACTAGATATTTCATGTTCAGAAACATAATTAAATTTCACTGCGCAGTCCTAGAGCGATGTAAAACCCAACCAACCAATCAACCGTAATTAAATTTTGTTAAAACCAGCCTTTTGAAAAATTCGCTATTAAAAGTTGTATGATGGTTATCTATCCTGAAATTTTCTGTTATAAATAATTTTTATATGTGCTTTATCTGGGCAATTTATGAAAATATGAAAATAGAAATATTTCTATAGTCTGTAGATAAAGTCAAAGTTCATTTCTAAAACTGAATTTCCACAGACAGATAAAATTTTTAGAAGATAAAAATTACCTAATATCCAATAGAAAACAGCTAAAATGTTTTACTTATATTTGAAGCGTGTCCTTAGAAATTTTATAAAGAATTTATCACGGATATTTTACAAAATGCAGACAATATCGATTTTTATCGTGCTTAAGAAAAATAATATGAATTCCTTGCTACATGCATTCATATATTCTGTGACAAAATGTGCATTATATTATTATTATTATTTTTATTTATTTATTTATTTAAGAAATACACATTTTTTAGAATAAACAGAATTTGAAGAGATAGCTGAAAATGTCATATTTATTTAGTTATATCTATGGAATACTTTATTATTATTAAAAAAAATCGTAAAAAAATATTTATTTACTTTTACAATTGAAAATTTTTGTTTTGAATTGAAAACATATCTATATAATATTTCTCTAACGTGGACCAGTTACAATTATATATATATATATATATATATATATATATTTTTTTTTTTTTTTTTTTTTTTTTGTCGAAACGATACGATAGTGGTGAAATTCATAAAATACGCAAGGATAAAAAATAATATTTAAAAATGAACAATATTTAAGAACGCGGACTTAGCTCAATGAATTAACACACATCTGTATGATGACATTTTATGGAAAAATGTATTTTTAAAAGTTCCTTCAGAATCTTTGCAAGCATCATTTTAAACAAGCAATGGGGCCGCGGTAGCCCAGTCGGTAGAGCACCGGCCTCGTAATTGGAAGATTGCAGGTTCGGTACTCGAGCCGGCTAAAGACCGTCGTGTACATGAATGGTAGTTGGTGCACGTAAAATCTGTCGTGGCCGCAATGTCCTCCATGTTCCCATCAAAAATTATACCTCTGGGGGTCACCGAAGCGGGAGAGCCATCCCTTCCGTGGAGGATCAAAATTGTGATGGCATGTCTACGGATCACCTCTAGGGGTGTGTCCCAGACCGTCGCCAATTGCCCATCTGCGCAGCACTAGTGCGACGTAAAACACAACCAATCAAACTAGCAATATTTTAAAGATATATACAAACTATGAATTATTATCATAAATTGACTAAAAAACACAATCATAAAAAGTATAATTAAAACAGGAATTAAAAAAAAAAAGACCAAAAAAAAAAGGGTCATCGCACTTCTGGCGATAAAAATTTAAAAGGCACCATGGGGGTCATTTACTAAAACCGTACTGCCTGCAGAACTCAGAAGTATGAAAACTGGGTTGTGAACCATGAATTTTATTTGGAAACCTTTCTTTGAATGTTTTTGGTTTCACTATTGTACAAAGGTAATTTGGTTCGAATAATAATTTGGCTTCTGGTAAATTAAATATTTAATTAGGTGGTAAAATTGGTATAATATTTATGAGTTTAAAATTCCAAAGGTAAATAAGAAAAGAAATAAAGTGCAAAAATATTGCGCGAGTTTGCTAGTTAATAAATAATAAGAACGAAAAATCATACGGAGCGCATTGATTATTAACACTTTCCAATTGTACGTACTCTCTGAAATAATGTACTTAATTTTGACGATTCAGACATCCTCGGACTTAATTTCGTTGTTTTTGACAACCATTTCGTCAAGCGATCACGTGATTTTTGAGGAAACGTGAACTCTCAAATATTTGACGAAGCTGTTTACTCACAATAGCAAGTGCTAACTTTTCATTACCGCCATATTTGTTTTTTTCCTGTGTTGTTTCGACTTTGCGTTACAAGGACTTTTATTTGCCGGCCTGGTGGTTCGGTCGGTAGGTCGCTACCTTCTGGATTCCCAAGTCTCGGTTTCGAAACCCGGTGCGGGCATGGATGTTTGTGATGTTCTATGTCTACAAAGTATAGTGTGCGCTTGTTTCTGTGGATTTCTCTAAAAATGTGGATGCATTGAGACAAAAATCAGTGTAACTATAGGTCTCAAAGCTGTCAAATAAATGTCCAAATGTTTTTTATTTGTTTGCTCTGTTTTATTTATATTTTCATTAAATATAATTAGGATTTAATGCCTAAAGCAACAAACTTCCAAGTAATTTTATAATTCTATAATTTGTATTTTATTCTGTATCACGAAACTAGGATGAAAAAAATGTATCTTTACTTTTGACGAAATTCGTATGTTCAAACAAGTGACGAAAGTAATTTCCTCAATTTGACAAAATGTTCGTTCGGAGCATATCCCTAGAAACACTTTAGTCAAAAATGAAGAAATTTTCGTGAAATTGGAGTATCCATTTCTGAGATTGCATACTTGTTGTATAACTTTCAAGGTTCTTTGCCTCCGTTGTCACAGTACGGACAGACAGAAGGATTGAAGGGCATACAAATAGACTAATTGTATTCATAATCAATCTTAAACATTGTTCGAAAGTGTTAAAAATGCTTAACGCAAAAGGAAATGCAGCCCTGAGATTCTAATTGCAGCTCTTAATATATCTGAATATTTTTGCGTAGCCCTGTAAATCTGAAGGTTAACCATATCATATCATATTCTATAAAAAACATCATTTTAGCATATTAACAATAAATGTCAATTTCTTATGATTTTTATAGTATAAAGTTATTTAAATGTGATTTATAAAAATGCCTGCCTAAAATTTAATGCAATGCATTTTTTTTTCCTCGGGGGGAGGAAGGGGGGGGGTCTGTACACAAAACATTACTACAGGACTTATTAAAGCCCTCTTAAATAGGAAGTATTCCATAGTGATATTGAATAACATGTATAATTTTTTTTTTTTAATTCTGAAATTATTTAAGGGCGATGGGGGAAGGGCCGATGGACAGATAGAAAGGTGGGCGACCGGACAGACAGATACACAAATTAAAATCATATTCACAATTAAAAAATATTTAACAAGGGATAAAAACGTTAAATGTAAACGATAATGCAATTGCAGTGAATTTCCAAAAATCGTTCTTAAAGGAAATGAATATTTTTGGACTGCCCTGTAAATCTAATGCTAATCATACTGTAATGGAAAGCATTTTTTTACGCATGTGAATAAACATACTTTAATTTTATTAAGATTTGTTCAAAGTAAAGTTATCAAAATTTGGTTTATAGAAATGCCTCTCATAGAACGCAGTGCTTTGGAATATTTTCGGATGTCCTTGTATACAAACCAGTTATGGTATTTACTCCATTTTCAAAGGCAAAAAATCCGATAGTTAACTTGAATAACACATTTCTGTTTCGTTAAGATTTGTGTAAAGTAAAGGTATTAAAATACCTCTTAGAAAACACAATGCTTTGGGAAATGCAGAAAATATTTATTTTTATTTTGAGTAACTGTTAAAAAGAACCACAGAACGCACGTAAGTCATTTTCGCAGCAATCACTGTAACGCACGTATGTACGCTTCACGCACATGAAAAAAAAAAATCAAATAAACCAATCAAATCTCTCGTAATTCCTAATAACGTAGCTCTAGTTAAACGTAAAATACACTCAAATTAATGAAAACCAAATAAAACAATCAAATTTCTCGTAATTCCTCATAACGTAGCTCTAGTTCAACATAAAATACACCCAAATCAATGAAAATCAAATAAACCAATCAAATCTAAAGTAATTCCTCAAAACGTAGCTCTAGGTCAATGTCAAACACCCTCAACTCAATGAAAATCAAATAAACCAATCAAATCTCTCGTAATTCCTCATAACGTAGCTCTAGTTCAACGTAAAATACACTCAAATCAATGAAAATGAAACAAATCTCTCGTAATTCCTCATAGCGTAGCTCTAGTTCAACGTAAAATACACTCAAATCAATGAAAATCAAATAAACTAATCAAATCTCTCATAATTCTTCATAACGTTGCTCTAGTTCAACGTAAAATACACTCAAATCAATCAAAATTAAATAAACCAATCAAATCTTTCGTAGTTCCTCATAACGTAGCTCTAGTTCAACGTAAAATACACTCAAATCAATGAAAGTCAAATAAATCAATCAAATCTTTTGTAATTCCTCATAACTTAGCTGTAGTTCAATGTAAAATACACTCAAATCAATGATATCAAATAAACCAATCAAATCTCTCTTAATATTCTCCATTCTGCGTCATTATAGAAATGGGAAGTTTCATTTTCATATTTTTTTTTAATTGAAAGAAAACTAATCAAAATTTCGAAAATCTGACTTCAATTTCCATAATGGCCCTTCGGAGGGCACCTTTGTGGGAAATCACGTGACTGTCCGAGCTACCGTTTTCGAGAACAGTGAAATACATATAGTATATATATATATACACATATTGCTCACTTAATAGTATATGAAGAAAACCTACACTTTCTGATAATAAAAAACATCTTTAAACACATACTGTTTTAAAATTACATATATTCTAGTTTTTTATTTATTTTTTTATTTTTTTTTTTTTTTGAATGTTTAAGTTAATTTAATTTTTAAAGCAATATATCATGATAAAAGAAAAAAATCAGTAGTGACCCTACTCGACTTTCCGAATATTGATGGATGGATGGTTGGGTTTTACGTCGCACTAGTGCTGCGCAGATGGGCAATTGGCGACGGCCTGGGACACACCCCTAGAGGTGGTCCGGAGACATGCCATCACAATTTTGATCCTCCACGGAAGGGATCCTCTCCCGCTTCGGTAACCCCCAGAGGTATAATTTTTTATGGGAACATGGAGGACATTGCGGCCACCACAGATTTTACGTGCACCAGCCACCATTAGTGTACACGACGGTCTTTGGCCGGCTCGAGTACCGAACCCGCAATCTTCCAATTACGAGGCCGGCGCTCTACCGACTGGGCTACCGCGGCCCCCGAATATTGAATAATTAATGCTTTTCTAGATAAAGTAAGTTAAGTGGAGTTGTTAAATAAACAAAAAAAGAGGAAATTATAATAGGATGTTTGAGTATTTTTCTCCATATAGTACATGATGTTTAATTTAACGCTACTGAACTTTGAGCCCAAAGATCATTATGATAAAGGATATTTCGCTGTGTCCCTGTAAATCACCAAAATGCTTATAGTTAGTGCAACAGTGACTTATAATATTTATATAAATGTGTTAAACTAATGTATTCACAACTGTTAAATTTGTTCTTTTTTCATAAAAAGAAAAGATAATAATCTATACATATAATAAAATAAGATGTGTGTGTGTCACTGTATGTGTTTCCAGAGAGTTTTAAGAAAACGGCTGATGGCTGAGCTACAAAAATTTGCATGGTGGTTCGTAATGACCTCCCCTGATGCACCTCGAAGCCGGATTTTCAAATTTTGTTTTAGTTTTCTTTTAAATAATTAAAATGTTAAAATAAAAACCTTCTAATTAATGATAAATTGGCCATTTAATTTTAATCATTAATTTAATTGTTGCCAAAAAAATTATCATTATTTTATCGACAGAAAAAAAAAAACGTGAACAATAAAAATTACATTTACTTAAAATATTTAATTTTTATCCCTTTAATCCTTAATTTAATTGTTGCCAAAAAAATTATCATTATTTTTTCGACAGGAAAAAAAAAAAAAAAAAAAAACCGTGAACAATAAAAATTACATTTATTTAAAATGAGGAAAGTAAATTAAAAAAATCCGCGATTGTAATGAAATGCTCGCTCTCTGGTGGGCTCAGGTTAAATTACAATTAACATGCATAGCTTTCGAATTCATCTAGACGCCATTGCTTGCCTATATTTAGTTTCACATATATTTATTGAATAAAAATGAATAAATCCGGTAAAAAAGATAACACTTACTGTTGTGTGCCACAGTGTAACTCCAAAAATAAAAAAAAAAATCCAGAATTAAGCTTCCATGTATTTCCAAATGACAAATTTAAAATTTCAGTTGCTTCGGCTAATGGAAGGAAAGAATTAATTAGATGATTTGAAACTAATATTTGTTCAGCTTCAGTTAAAAATCTACTTCCGATCGAACGTTGAATAAACTGAAATATTTTTTCCAAAAGCAATCAATTTTCCATGATGTAATGGCGGAGAAATTATAGCACGAATATTAAGTAGTAATACAAATAGAACAAAAATTAATACACGTGGCCATTATATGTTTACTAACAACAAAGCTGAAAAAGCGCAATCTATCGATCATTACAAACGCGATTAGAAATATCAGTCGTATCGTTACAAATAAGATACCAAATGAAAGATACAATTTTTGTGAATCCAACGGATTAAACAGCTTATCGATAGGAGAATTAGATTTTTTAAAATTAACTAATGTATGTATTTTAGGTGGCAACAGCAGGAGATTGTATGGAAACCGTTTGGAAATTTTTTTAAAATGTGCTACTAATTAAGTCACGTTTTTTTTTTTTCGTGTATTCCCAAATTTCACAAGCTCAAGTGATCGATGATGATTGATAGTGTTTTTACCCTCCTCTGTTAAGAGATAAAGGATTTTTAACGGAGAAGAAATTGTCCCTTTATTTTCTTCTTTTAAAACTACAGAAAACCCCTTAACAGGATTTTCAGGTGCGTTGTGCGTTCTTAGAAAAAGGACAACAGATAAGAATTGCCACATGCAAGAATTTGTATGAAGGAAGACACGAGTTATTTCTTTAGTTTGAGACCATACACATTTTTCAAGGAAATGGCATAAAACTATATTTAAAAGACTTAAAATCAAAATATACGTGTTAATGTTTATGTTTATTTTAATTAATTATTTAATTAATTTATTTATATTAAAGATAGTGAATAAATTTTAAAATAAAAGTACTAATTATGATTGCTTAACTTGAACACGAATAAAAATATATTATTAATAAATATTAAACATTAAAGATAGGCATTAATTGCAAAATAACTTTAATAAACAAATATCTGAATCACTGATTTTCTATGGGTATTAAATTTAGCATTACGAATAAAGTTTTTGCTGTTTTTCTCCTTAGAGCGACGTAAAAAGAATAATAATAATAAACATAATCATGAAATTTCTCACAAAATTTAAGATAATTAATATCTGAAGAAATAAGAAATAAGGACTTAAGCAGAAAGTTCGCTAATACTCAGGGCCGTCTTAATACATTCGGGCGCCCTGGGCTATGTATATATATATGTATAAATTTATTATAAATATTAAATATATTATATTAATATATTATAGTAGTAAATTATTAGTTATTATAACAAGTTTTTTTACTTATAACAAGAAAAGATTTTAACAAAGTTTTACAAAACTTTCAGAAAAAATTATGAGACATTAGAGAAATATTATTCTGAAACTTAAAAATCACTCATGTAATTTTCGCTGAGTTATGAGCATTTATAATAATTTTTTTTTTAAATATGCATGCACGAGAGATAAAATTTTTTTATTACGTAGGATAAAAGCTAGATATATTGTGCAAGTTATCGACAAAAGAATGAGCTAGATTTTAGATGTTTTCCAGAAGTGAAATTTCATAAGGTGTTTCTTCCAGGCTACATATTTAATTTAGCCATCCAATTACTTATTGCAAAATTATTTTTTGCAAAAAACCCTTTATGAACTCACAAATCTTAGTATATAAATAAAATTTTGTTAGAGTTATAAGTCCAAGCACATTAAAAAATATTTATTACAAATGCTCAAAAAGTATTTACTATAAATTATATGTGAGAAATTTATGGTTCTGAATAATATTTCATAATTTTTAATGAATCTTTGTGCAAGTTTTTGTAAAATTTTATTGAAATCTATTCTTGATATAAGCAAAAGTTTGCCAAGAAAAATGATTTATTTTTGTTTAAAAAATAAATAAATGAATCCATCTAAATAATTGTGCGACTCGCATATACACATGCACACACACACAAAAAAAAGTACATAGTAAGTGAAATCATGTGTTAAAGTTACAAGTCATTTGTAGCTTTTTATGATACAGGGTAATCAAGAGTATTTGTGGTTTTCTTCAATTTGTGGTTGGAAATCACTCCATTATTTAGCATATTTGTCTTGAGACATATTTCTTACTGTTAAGAAGCTGTTTCAATTCCCAAACTTAAAATGAAAAGCACTGTGTTCAGTTATTTCCATGTAATATGTTAATATATACAATTAACAAATAATGAAAAATTTTCAAATAATTAAAGACTCATTCTGGGTTCAATTCTGATTAATTATGGCAATTCAATCAATTTTTCCCTTTCTATTCGCCAGAGATCATTAGCCCCTGTTCAAATTAAAAACTAGTCTGTTAGATGGAAATCTCCTAGAGGGACTGTTCTTTGTACTTTGCGAGAGTTCTGTTTTTCGGCCACACCAATGACCAAAAGGTTCTGCTATCAAAGTCGTAGATTAGAGGTGCCGGAAGATTCGATTCAGGTCTCTTTCGTCGGAATAACTATTCAGAATTTTTGTTGGTTTTCTCTAAATCTCGCGTGAAATCGGGCTAAGATTCTATAAAAAGACCACTGATGGAAGGCAGGTCTACGTATTAGCGCAAACAATTGTCCATTAGAATCTCTTACCTACATCCCCCCCCCCCTCCAAAAAAAAAAAAAAAAGGGATAAGAAAGATTTAGATATTATTAAAAGTGCAACTCATATCACGAAAATTTGAAATTGTTTGTGGAAATAGGCTAGTCTGTTTGTTTGTTTAAACATTGAATACAATTTAAGTATACTTGAAATAATTTTAATATAGAAAATTAAAAAAAGGTTGACCTATTAATTTTGAGTTAGACCAGAAAAATGTCATCTTTATGCATATACATTATTAAAAAAAAAAAAAAAAATTGAAAGGCGCCCTTAAACATGTGGCGCCCTTGGGCTGCAGCCCAATTAGCCCAATGGATAAGGTGGGCCTGCTAATACTAGAAAAGAGAGAAAAAAAAAAGATTTATAGTCGATATTCGAATCGTATAAACCAAACAATTTTGTATTATAATCAATAGGAAAGAATTTTAACTATACCTGTACAAAATAGATATATAAAACGTAAAAGACTAATAAATGAAAAATGTAGAAACGGTATTTAACTGCGTATAAATATATGCAGTAATCTTTTTTTTGTTGTTGTTGTTTGTTTGTTTCCTTTCAAGACAGACAGGACTAAAAGGCATACATATTAAGACTGAATTCATAGTAACTCTTAAATATTGTTGAAAATGTTTAAAATGCTTAACACGAATGAAAATGCAGTCTTCAGATTTTAACTGCAATCTTTAATAGATCTGAACATTTTTATGCAGCCCTGACAATCTCGAGGTTAACCATACCATATTGTATACAAAGCATTATTATAGTATTACTAGCATTAAATGTTGATTTCTTTATGATTTTTACGGTAGTAAGTTATTTAAATGGGGTTTATAAAAATCTGTTTTAAAACGCAATACATTTTTTTTTTTTTTTTTTTTTTTTTTGGAGGTGGGGGGGGGGGGCGAGCGGGATGTTTTTGTACACATACCTATGTATAGGACCTATTAACACCATATTAAATAGGGAACATTCCATAGTGAACAGAGTATCGTTATTTAAAATTTTCCAAAGCATTTATAGAATATCGGAACGGACAGTCAGATAGATAGATATACAAATTGCAATCATATTCACACTTAAGAATTGTTAAAAAAGGGTTAAGCACGCTTAATGTTTATCGGAAATGCAATTCCAGTCACTTTCCAATAATAGCCCATAATGTAACTGAATATTTTTGTGTGGCCCTACAAATCTAATACGGATCATACTATACTCTATAGAAAATATTTTTGTGTACATATGAATAATACACTTCAATTTTACTACGATATGTGAAAAGTCAAGTTATTAAAATTTGGTGTATAGAAATGCCTCTCATAGAACGGAATGCTTTGGAATACTTTCGGGAATTCTTGTATACAAATCAACGGTGGTATGTACTCCTTTTTTTTTTTTTTTTTTTCTTTTTTAAGGAACATCCGATGGTAAACTTGAATAACATATTTCAGTTTCATTAAGATTTGTGAGAAGTAAAATTATTATTATATGATTTTTAGAAATACCTCTCATAGAACACAATGCTTTGGAATGTTTTTAGGTGTCCCTGTAGACAAACCAGTAGAGGTATTCACACCATTTTAAATAAGAAATATCCAATAGTAAAATAAAATAATATATGTCAGTTCAAGAAATTTCATGAATATTTTTGAAAGTTAAAACGCGGACAAAAAGACAGACACAGAGAGACAAACCGAAGTCATTAACACTTTTCAAACTTGTTAGGAAGTATTAAAAGAGAGACAGAGAGAATACATAAACATCTATAATGCTATTTATTTATTTATTTTTAAGAAATGAAATATAGATCTACTATAATCGCACTGTAGGTGTTAAATTAAGGCGAACACAGGCATTAAAATTTTAGTCTCTCATTTTATATGATCGTTATTTCTTCTTTTTATATAAAACTATCAGGCTTCGCCCGCTTCGCTGCTCACTATATTTAAATGAATTTTCAAAAGAGTTGGATTGGTATTCATTTTTTTCATCCCATCATAAATAAAAATTAAAAATATATATTTAAAACGCTCTAAACCTCGCTTCTGGTACCTGCTGCCTACGGCCTTTTTTTCTCTACCCGCTCTACAGCGGGTCCGGGTTTCCACTGCCTGCAGAAATATCTTTCCAGGATATTTCATTTTGGATATTTATCGACGACAGGTAGATCTGCTATTATAAAAAAGAAAAAAAAAAAAAAAGAAAAAAAGAAAAACTACGATTTTAAAGGTGACTGTATCTCAACATCTATTAAATATTTTAGTTTTTGAACCGTGTATTTTATAGTTCCGTCTATTTCCACTATATTATCATATCATTCCGAGCAATATAATAAATGAAATAAAAAATATACTTTCTTGTAAAAGGAATTAAATTCATAAAAAATCAGTTTAATGGTTTCTATGATATGTTACGATTTTTTCCGATAAATACTATAAATTAAAAAAAAAAAAAAAAAAAAAAAATGAATGAATGAATGAATGAAAAAAGAAAAAAGACAGAGAAAGAAAAAAAAATATATATATTTTAAAGGAATAATATTTAAAAGTGAAAAATAAAAAGTTCTTATACTATAAAAATTATGCATAAACTGTTATAAATAAGTTTTTAAATTTAAAATTTAATATAATAAATTTTTTTCTTCTACTGTATTGCCATTTTGTTTTCAATATATATAATAAATTAAAACAGGTTGGAGATTAAGGGGTAAGATAGTGAGTACTATTATGTAAACCTATGTAAAACAATTCAAATTAGGCTTCGGAAGAGTTTTATATGATAATTAGTTCTGTGTGAGAGGGGCTATGCACCTACATTTATATAGAATTTAATTCTGTTAATAAAATTAAAAGTTTACTTAAAATTATACAGACAATTTTCACACGCAACATACATCGAAACATATCAATCTTGATCAAACTTTTCCGGCAACAAACTTATATTAACTTCAAAATACAACATTTGGATCTCCTAAAATTATTCGTTTTTAAGTTACTCTAAGAGACACAGACAAAGATCAAACGTTAAAAAACTTGACTACGGTAATCAGGAAGCCTCAAAATGTATAAATATACAAAAAACAAGCGATGAATATTTAGCTTAAAACGTATATTATTTACCATATCTCTATGAGGAATTTATTTCAATTCCCGAACAGCTTTCTTGGAAATGGTAAAATATTATTAGTAAAGCACATCTACTAACAAGAAATAACTAGTGTGTTGTGGCCACCACACGACTTTCTTCTATATTTTTTTATACAAATTCGTAAAAATAATTTATTAAAATTATTATTTAAAAAAATTATCTTCCATGATAATGCAGACGATTTCCATATTAGAGAAGTAATATAACACTAAATATGCAAAAAAAAGTTAAATTTATTTATTTATTCTCAATTACATTAAAAAAAAAAAAAAAAAAAAATGTTAAAAATGAAAAAAATCGATAACTTTATTTTGAATTATCGCAGATCGATGGTTCAACAATTCGTTTTAAAAGAATTGGCGAGCTCTTTTGAAATATATCCATCATGAAAATTTACTCCCCTCGAGGAGGGACTTTCCCCCAGGGGGGGAGGCGAGGCTCCTACATACACAATTTATTTTCCTAGTTGACTATCTCTATTACAAAATATATATATTCGTTTCATTTTGTTTAGTGCAGTCTATAGATGTTAAACTCTACTTACCTGCATTTCCCCTATAGACGTAATGTATTTGAATACTTTTGAGTGTTCCTGTACACGATCCATTGGCTTCATCTCAACGAAAAGCTTAGTGTAAAATCCCTATATGATACACATTTGGAATACCGAGTTTGGAATTTCTGCTACTATTTGTTCTTGAGATATGCTGATAACAGACAGACACACAGACCATTCGCTAAAAACATGATTTTCGTATTCAGGGGACCTCAGAACTTGTAAGTATAACAAAAACTCACGTTCGAAAATTTGACCCTAAAACAGTACTTTCTCGACCCTATGGGTAAGAGAAAGTAATAAATTGTGCAATGGCTGTTGCTAAGAATGCAGACGATTACAATGGAAGAATAAATTCATGAAAGATTAAACATAAAAGCCAATATTTAAAATTGAAAAAAGAAAAAAAAAGTTCAAATTCGAAAAAATCTCGATGAGGTGCACACCTACAGGGTCCCAGGTACCGATATGACAAGTTTTATAGCTCTGTGATCGGTAGTGTTAGCACCAGAGCGGAGGCAGACACAGACACTTCTCTTTATTTATATAGATAAGCGTCCTTTTGCTGAAAATCAGTATTTATAAATCTTATCTAATAGTATTATTTTAGGGTAATTTTTTAGTTAAATGTTGAATTATCAGAATTCTGGGATTTTCTCTTTTTTTCCGTGTTCGAATTTTTAAGATTTTGTGTATAATGTAGACAAAAAACTACATATTTAAGAACAATTTTCATTCTTATGTAGCTATTAATCTAAACATGTTTAACAAGGCATTGTACAATAGACTTTTAAATTACGCTTTCTAAATTTTCGAATTAATACCGATTGAGAACACTTATGTCCCACGCCTGTTTGTGATGCTCTCATGGAAATCTAGAGGAACTTAAGCCGTATTATGAGCGAGTTTCATAGAAAACCACGGAATAATAGCAGCAATTAGCATCCAATGAAGTTCAATATTGATTGCCCAGGTAAGGCGCTTCAGCAAGCAGTGGTGACCGAGATCCGACATGACATAAGCGACGAAGACGCTGAAAAAATTAGCGGTTATCAGAATCGAGGTTTAAAAACAATTTCTTTCTTTCTTTTTAAGCTATTATCACTTTCTTCTGTATGTATATATAGAAAAAGTATTGGATTCGTGAAACTTTTTGATGTATTTTCATGTTTTGGGATGTCCTGAAGAGGATTTGACTGTTTTTAGAAAATGTTTGTCTGTATCACAAATTTTGTGGATGTTGTATCTCAAGGACCAATGAATAAAATTTAAACAAAGTTTGTATATCTCAGGAACTACTGTACAGAATTACATATAAACTTGTATGTAGGTGCACCTTAACAAAAATTAGTGCATGTCAACTTTTGGTGTGAACCGCTCAACAGGTGGCGCTGCTACACAGTGTTTTCTGCAATTACGAGGGAGGCTATATCTCAGGTTCTATTGCGTTTTATCAAAGAAAACTTAGTAAGTGAGAAAACCATTATAAGATATTATGCTTATTCAATTTGAATGCTTATCGACCAACATATTTTGTACTATACAGCGATTTCCGCAATTTAAGGAATGGCTATATCTCAGAAACTACTGCACAGAATTGCACATAAATTTGTATGTAGATAGATGCAGCTTAACAAAAATTAGTGTCCTCAACTTTAGGAGTAAACCGATTAACAGGTGGCGCTGCTACACAGCGATTTCCACAATTTAATGGAAGGCTATGTCTCGGATTCTATTGCGTATCATCAAACATAACTTGATATGTAAGAAGGCCACTATGAGATATTATGTTGACTCAACTTGGATGCTTATCGGTCAATAGGTGGCGCTCCTATGCTGCTAATTTCATCAATAAGTGATGGCTATATCTCAACGTTTGTGGCATGTAACTGTACGAAACTTGATATATGAGATAATCATTATAAAAACGCATTTTTTAAGATGTTATTTATAGGCGATAAAACTGTATTCCGTTGGCTACTTAGTGTTAGATTTCCTTAAGATGAAAAGGATTTGCATTTATCATGTTAAATAATTTTAATAAATAATAGATTTAATAAATTACTCGCACTTAGTGAATTTGTACAGGAAAATATAGAAGAAAGTCTTGTGGTGGCTACAACATACTATTTTTTCTTGCGATTCGGGTTTAGGTCAGGTTGACTAAATTTTTTTCTGCGTGTCGGGTTTTGTTTTCAAGAGGTTGAGAGATTTCAAAACACCTATTAAAAGATTTTATCATAATAAGCAGAAATTTGTTTGGTATAATTTTAACCTCTTTCCCTTACATACAAACAAACAATGACTTTTATTTATATTAAGATTATCGAAAGCAAAATAAAAAATCAATTTATTAAGAACTGCAAATGTACAAATACATTCATTAAAGCACGGGCAAATTCTTTTCTTTTTCTTTTGTGTGCGTGTGTATCTATATATATCTATAATATTAAACCTTTTGAAACATTGTACAAAAGGAAATATAAGTGCTGAAATATATCTCATTAGGAAAGTGAAAATTTAAATAAAAAGAAAAAGAAATAATCAGAATTCAAATAATAAAAACATATAATATACCTAATACGTCTTCATGGGCATCGGTTGATTATTGTATGCAAAATTAGACGAATTTCTGTAAATCTGTTTATATATATAGGGAGGCGTGTGTTATAGTTAATCAACAAAACTTTAGATTTATAGAAGTTTAAATATCTTGAAAGAATTTATAAAGGGATATCAACTTACAGTTCAGTTATTAATACACAATAATTAGTCATGTACGTCTTATTCATTTGAGAAGAAAGAAAGAAAAAAGAGAGAGAGAAAGACAGAAAGAAAGAGAATATTTGTCATTATTTAGTGTAAATGCGCTTAGCTAATCGAACTTAATAAATACATCATATTGAAATAAATAACATACGGTAAAATACTTATACATATATATATTGTATATTGAATAATTTAATTCCTTTGCAACACTCAGCAAATGAAAGATATATATTAGTAAACATAATATTTCTTAAATGCATCCACTAACATTTACCAATACAGGAAACGATCCTCTTTAAAGAATGCGGGGTAAGAAGCAAACGTTTCGGGGGACGTATAGCAAATTATTTTTCGGCTTTTATTGGGTAAAGCTGTTTAAGAAAAGGAAGTCCTTAATGATATTTTTTTGCACCTGGTCAGCTGTCACAACTGTCTAACTGTGCTATATGGGATGTAGCCTTTTTTTTAAAGTGGGATTAAAAATTGCAGTTTTGAATTTTTTAAAATTTTCTTTCACAAACACAAACATATAGTATACAGCCTGTACAACACTAGACCAAATTGAAGTTCAAATTTCATCAATATTTAAATAAATAAATGAAAATAAAATATGTTTAATGGGAAATATATATAACCATTAAAAGTTCTGTTGTCTAAGATATGGTAGAAATAGCGCTCATAGCATATTGTTACAAGGTATTAAGTCTTATTTTTATAAGGGATTAAATCTAAAATGGTGACAAAAATTCAAAAGTCGCCAAAGAGAACTATATTAAGGCGGTACTATGATCATGCTTACAAACCATGAATTATATATAATCACAAAACATTGTCTCATGCAACACACGTAGCCGGTCATAGTATATTATAATATTTAGCGTGAAATTGTTATCATTTTTATGGTTGATCGGGGATAAAAAAAATAAACATAGGAAATAACGTAAAAGCAAATATTATGTGCACCACGTATAGTGTTGTTCATATGTAACTGGGATTCAAATATAAAAGGGATACTTCACTTTTTTCGATACCATCTATTTTGAAACTGTTATCTAATAAGGACTTAATGGAAGCCTATTGGTAAACCATTGTCTCAGGTAATAGGGACAAGCGCCCGAGTTTTAGCGGATGACCAATTCGCTACCGAAGGCAGCAGGGATCCGAAGCGAGCTTTTGAGCAATTTTAGTATTTTATTTTATTTTTATAAAGCTATATAGAAAAGAGTTTCCTTTAAATTTAGTGACCAGCGAAGCGGGCAAAGCCTGCTAGTAATAATAATAATTTTTGGAAACAAGAACTAATTTAATGGTTATGAAGTTCCTGGCTATGAAAACTTAGGGAAATTCACTATTCATTGAGTTAAAATCTAAATACCGTAAAATTTCGCTTACAATCCCCTTTCTTTTAGAAACTAAAATCGTTAAAATTAAAAAGTGTGATATTATCGGAAAGTTTTAAAAATGTGAAAATTTAGGAAAAACTTCAGATTGTAACATCCAAGAGAACGGAAAATTTTAGAAACAGGAAAACATCTGAAAATCACAGATGAAGGCATATTTGTGGGGCGGTGGGGGGGGGGGGGGGGAACTATAGAAATTTTACGCTAGGTAAATAAATAACATGTTTATAAACCAAGAATTAAATAATAGAATCTGAAATATACACATTTTAACAGAATTCTCCTATTTTACTATTTAATTTGTCAATTTAATCATAATTTGCTTTTAAGAATAATATGTGGCATATTTCTTATATTATAAAAAAAATAATCAATTTTCACAAAACTTTTAAAATCTGAAATTACTACAATTATTGATTTTCAAGGTTTAACAGTGACAAATTACTTTATAATTACAAAAAAAAAAAAAAAAAAAAAAAAAACCTACAAATAATTAAAAATCTAATAATAACTACTTCATAACGAAAATATATTTAAGAAAATATATTAATTGTCAGCTGCTGTCAATGTCTGGTTGTTCTAGTGAAAGTCATGAACATGGTTATTAATAAATTTAAACTAGTTAAAAACGAGGCATCAATCTCAAACATTAAAGACCTTTGTTATTTACTTCATTATTGGCATAAGCACCTTTTCGCTGGAGGGCCCTCTGCTTCATTAATTTATACTTGAGTGAAAAGTGGCTGGACTTTCAAAACTTCGTCTTCACTTGTAATCAGGTGGCGTCACTGTGTGTCTATTCCGGTTTTCGATTCGTGGTATTCATGGCAGGAAAACCGTGGCGCCGCCTGATTACAGGTGAAGACGAAGTTTTGAAAGTCCAACCACTTTCCCCTCAAGCAATGACTGATGAAGCAGAAGGCCCTTCAGCGAAAAGCAGCTTATTCCAGTAATGAAGCAAACAATAGCCCAGACAACACAGAGACGTCTATAGGCATCCAGAGGATGTCTTTTCTAGGATGTTCTGACGTCCTCTGGACTGCCTAAAACGCCCATTAGACATCCGGAGGATGACCAGTGGTCATCCAAATGTCACTCCTACGTTAATACACAGGATGTCTTATTACGACATTTCTGGGACAAATGCAGGACTATCTTGGGATAGTCTAGGTCTTTTACACTGTCCTCCACTAGACCTGTAGTTGTCCTATAGACGCTCTCTGGATAATCACTGGACGGTTTTCGGATTCATATTATTGTTTTAAAGCTGTCTTTTGGATAACATAGGAATGATATAATGCTTCCTGGAATCATCTTAAAGCTTATTTAGGGATGATCGCAGGACAGCTTTTCGATTTATATTATTATCTTAAACTTATCCTCTGGATAATGGTGGGATGATTTAAGCTTCCTAAAATCATCTTTAAGTTTACTTATGGTCAACATAAGTTTATCCCCAGATTATTTGTTGATGTTGGATGATTTTTATCTACAAAATCGTTTGAATTATCATGATTTTTTTTTTTTTTTTTTTTACACCAATACAAAATTATTTAAATGTTATAAGACAGAACTGACGACTTAAACTGCATGTTATTTTTCAACACAGTTATATTTAATACATCTAGAATAATTTTTCATTTAACTTTAAGCATTTAATTATTGATGTAACGTTTTTTAATTTATTAAAAAACAGATATTTTTAATGTTTAATAAAGCATATATTTGAACTATTAAAATTAAGTACAGCAAAACTTCACTATCTGAACTAATTGAAACCAGTTAATAAGAAAGCACCAAAGAACTGGCGTTGTAAATTACTTACAGAACTTTGAATAAACACCATACAATTCAATAAGCTTATTGCATTTTATGGTGTTTATTCAAAGTTTTGTAAGTAATAATTGAAACCAGTACCTATTCTTAATATAAAAAATTCACATTACCCAAAATTCCAATAAAAATGGAGAAGAATAAGATGTATATTGAAACAAATGTAGGTTATTAATACTCAGTACTACTATCTCTTGAATTCTTTTATTCGAAAGCAATAGAAAGAGAATTTATCTAACATTTCTCTATATATTAAAAAAAAAGTTACTGTCACTTGCATCAAATTTTTTTGTCTGCGACAGCATCTTCTAACGGAGTGCAGGGTTCTTCGCGTCATGAGAGGAATCAATGTGTTCCGAGCACTCCAAGGCTGACAATTCTGCCGCTTAGAAATTTCTATCATTTTCATAAGAAGTTATTAACTAAAAATGACAAGTTTATGAAGGTACTCTATTTGCCATTTTGAAAAAAGTTTCTCCCAGTGACGTTGTTCTTCTGTGATGAAGTCATTTTACACGAGAAAATTAAAATATGATCCATGGTTGTACGTAGGTAGGTTGGATTTAACGTCGCACGAATACTGCGCTATGGGTAATTGGCGACGGTCTGGAATGCACCTCTAGAGATGTTCCGGAGACATGTCATCACAATTTTGAACCTTCACGGAGGGGATCCCCCTCCGCTTTGATGATCACCAGAGGTATAGTGGGGATGGGAACATGGATGACTTTGCGACCACGACACATTTTATGAGCACCAGCCACCATTAGTGTACACGACGATCTTTGGCAAGCTCAAGTATCGAATCAGCAATCTTTCAATTACGTGCTCAGCACTTTACCGACTAGGGTACCGCGGCCCTTGATTGTAGGTAGGTAGATAATTAGGTAGGTTGTGATTGACGTCGCACCATTACTGCGCTATGGATAATTGGCGACGGTCTGGGACGCACTCCTAGAGATGTTCTGGAGACATGTCATCACAATTTTGAACATTCACGGAGGGGATCCCCCTCCGCTTTGGTGATCCCCAGAGGTATAGTGGGGATGGGAACATGGATGACTTTGCGACCACGACAGATTTTATGAGGACCAGCCACCATTAGTGTACACGACGGTCTTTGGCCGGCTCAAGTATCGAATCGGCAATCTTCCAATTACGTGCTCACCGCTTTACCGACTAGGTACCGCGGCCCGAAACCATAGATGTAAAAAACAAAGAAAATAAATATCAACTTTTTTTCTCTACTTTTAGAAAATTAATCTTCTTACACGGGAAAATTAAAATATGATCCATAGTTGTAGGTAGGTAGATAATTAGGTAGGTTGTGATTGACGTCGCACCATGACTGCGGTATGGATATTTGGCGACTGTCTGGCACGCACTCCTACGGATGTTCCGGAAACATGCCACCACAGTTTTGGTCCAACACGAAGGGGATAATTCCCCAGCTTCGGTGGCCCCCAGAGGTATAATTTTGATGGGAACACGGAGGATATTGTGACCACGACATATTTTAAGTGCACCAGCCACCGTTAGTGTACACGGCGATCTTTGGTCGGCTCGAGAACCGAACCCACAATCTTCCAATTTCGAGCTCGGCGCTCTACCGACTGGGGTACCGTGGTCCGGATTTAAGGTTATAAAAAAGAAATAAAAAGGGTCATATACTAAATCTGTAATGCAAAATGCTATAGATATTATGATTTTCTTTATATTAATATAATATATATATATATATTATATTATATTTCAATTTGACATTGAATATGAGGATTTCCATAATAATTTTCTGCTTTTGTCTTGTAATATGCACTATTAATATTCCTTTTCAGTGAAAGAAAGCAGCGAATAGGCGGACAGAGTTCTGCATGTGTCAATAAGTAAAGTGAATAGGAGAGGAGGCGAAGTCTCCTTCGGCGGTTAGTGAGCGGAGCGAGCCCCCTAGTTTATTACAATATGAGCAGAGCCCCCTAGCAGAGCCCCCTAGTTTATTACAATATGAGAACTTACACAAACTCAAGAAAAGAGATTAAATCAAACGTGTATATGAAGTGTTAATGCATTTTTTATAAAACAAATATTATCTTTGAATTACTGCGTGTTTTTTTTTTTTTTTTTTTTTTTTTTTTTCCCCAATGAGTACAAAATTATGCATGCTGTTTTTTTTTTTTTTTTTTTTTTAAGTATAATTAATTCTTAAAAAAAAAAAAAACTTCTCAATTTTTTTTTTTAAATAAATGGCTCACATTAGGAAAATTCTGCTGTATTATATTAATAATTATATTTAAAAAAAAAAGGGGGGGGGGGGTGGGGGGTCGCTTAAAATTTTTAAAATACAAATATATGAAAACATTTCTTTGGACATGAAATAATTTTGAATTTTCGGAGCCTAATTCCGTAATAGATTATGAACTTCATAGATGTAAGAAGGTCTTATCACCAATTATTTTAAAGTTTTTTTTTTTTTTTTTTTTTTTTTTTTTTTTTGGGGGGGGGGGGATTATTACTAAACAAAAGCATAACATACTGTTTAATGTAAATAGCACACAGTCAAGTAAATAATATGCATTAAACTGAAATATATGAATTACTTGACATAAGTATATTATAGATGCATTGGATATAGTGTCAGAATGAATCACTACTGCATCATTTGCAGCAATAGTTTAAAATTTAATAGTTTATTTGGCATTCAGAGGCTGCAATTTCTCTTAAATATGATTCTCAGAATTGATACGATTTGTCTTATGTCTCAAGAGCCCTTGGTAATCAGTTACTCGTAGTTTGCTGCTTTGTATTATCAGCAAGGTGATGACACCAGTGTTTGCCACCGTTAAAATTTGCACCGTTTGCCACCCTTGAAAAAAAGACATTTTAAAATATGCATGCAATATCATCTATGAATTTGATTCCGCACCCGCAGAGTGTATTCAAATCCATAAATGTTAGTTAACAGTTATTTTAACATGTGTTTTCTGAGGGTGGTGAACACTAGTGTCTTTATCCTGTATCTTGTTTAAAAAAAAAAAAAAAAAAAAAAAAATCAATTTGTTTTTTTCTCCCACTCTTTGAATATGTCACATTTTAACTTAGGAAGCAATTAAAAAGAAAAAAAAAATCTCTTCACATTGAAATGTAGACCCTTAAGGGCCTTCGTCACTCATCGCCGCCGGAAACCGAAGATAATGTTATTCTATGGGAATTTTTTCTTTACAAATAACTTATTAACTAATACATATTTTTTAATTCTTTTTTCGCATTCTGAAAATTCTGAGCTGTTAAATGGACGGACCTTTTTTAAAAAATTATTTTTTTTAACTTTATATTTTATTTTGAAGCTGCAAAATACGAATTTTAAATATGTGAAATTTTTTCATTTTGCAATTTCAAAATAAAATATTAAAAAAATAAAATAAAATAAATACATTTTTCAAAAAGGTCCGTCCATTTAACAGTTGGTAATTTTCTGAATGTGAAAACAGAATTTAAAAAATATGTATTAGTTAATAAGTTATTTGTAAAGAAAATTTCCCATACAATAACATTGGATCGGGCTTCCGGCGACAGTATGTGAAGAGAGCCGTTAAGTTTGCCTAATGAAAGAGAATATTTAAATTTATTTTTTATTTTGTTTATTTTATTTTATTTTATTTTTTATTTATTTTTTTTTATTATTATTATTTTTTTTTTTTTTTGCTCCCTGAGAAGAAAGGCACTATGTTCAGAGAATGGCATTCAAATTACAGAATAATAATTAAAAAAAAAAAAAATCCCCATTTAAAAGTTATGAAGCTTTTAAACCTCTTTACTAAATCCACTATAAAAGTCATTCTGAGCTTTACTTTCACAGAAGATTGCATAGAAATAGCGAAACTTTTTTTGGCAACAGTCAATTCTTTTTACAAACTGTTTACATATCGCAATGTTTTAATAATAAATTTTATGACAAATAAAACCCTAGCCCTAACATAATTCTTAAAAAAAAAAAAAAAAAAAAAAACTGTAAATTTACAACAGTAAATCCCCCCCCCCCCCCAAACCCAGAATTTGACATACTTTGCTTTTTCACAAATTTTGTTGGCTAAGTTTGCTATTCTTTTGTTTTTCCCATCAACGTCGCATATATATATATATATATATATATATTTATTTACTTCCATGGGTCTATGTTTCTTTAAAAATCTTAACTTTCATGCAAATATATTCAAGTGCTAATTTTACTCACCTTTCTGAAGTAAAATAAATCCAAATTCAAAAACACCATTTTATTTCTATTCTCCAACTTTCTTTTTCTTTATTAATTTTAAATTTTGGAAACAGATCATAAAATTGGCGATTATAATCCCCAATTTTGTGTTTTGTCATGCTTTCCTGAAAATTTCCAATTATATATACTTCCCCCGAATTTCATAAATTTTCAATTAAAAAAACAGGAGAGTATCAGAATTTTACAGTATAACAGTTCAAATATGTTATTTATACATTATAAAGTGAAATTTTTAATAAGGTTAAAAGTGATAGAGGGTAAATCGACCTAGCTTCTGCAGAAATAAGTTGAAATTTACTCTAGTCAAAGAGTGATTGCGAATTCATAGAAAAATACTTAAAATTTCAGTGACGAAAGTTCTTGCATGATGAGAGACGTACAATTTACTGCATAAAAAGTTCAATTTTCTTATTTTTATACAAAGTATTAGAGGTTTAGCAGTGATATTGAAACATACTTGAATCTTATTTTGTTAATTTAGCTATCAGAAAAAATTTAATTCCGCCACTTCAAATAAATATCTGAATACAATTGCCTCTGACAAGTTTGTTTAAAAATAACAAAGCCCACTTATATTTCAGATAATAAAGCCCCATGCAAAAAGCACTTTAAACTGAAGTTAAAATGAGGGGAAATGGTGTAAAAATTGTGATCAAATACAGAAAACTGATATTATTTATGTTTCAAATCTTCACTACTCACCGCAACAGGATTATATATGCATGATTATCTCTCTCTCTCTGTCCCACACACAGAAATATGCATATTATATATATATATACGTGCACACATTTATACAATGCTGCCCTCCGAGTGTTTTCGGTTGGAAAGGTCTGCTCTATAAAACAATTTCGTAACATAGATTTTCATATTTTTTATAATTATGTATATATTTGAAATTACCAAAATTGATAAATATCAGAACTGAACAATATTTGTATGTATATACACACACACGCACAATATATATACACACATGTGTGTGTAATTTTGAGATTATTTTATATAATAAAATACCCAATCATTTTTAGCATTTCTTACAATAAATTAAGATTTTTAAG
>CAWVNO010000192.1:188955-336223 GCA_963930645.1 Salticus scenicus
AACTTGACATCTGGAAGTGCTATCCGAATGTTAAGATAATTTTTCGCAATAATTTAATTTACAATTTCTAAAGTTATTGTTCTAGTTGTCAAGCGTTTAGTTGTCAAGTATGTATATACATATTTGAGCATATAATATGTATATTTATTTATCGAATGAGTCATGGTTTTCGTATTTCTAATTTTAATAATTGGTTAATTACAGTGTAAACACAGTAATTCTACATTTTAAATAAATTATGTTATGCTTGCAGGGCCTGATTATCCAAAAGTTCAGGGAAGCACAAGCTTCCCCTCTAAAATTTAAGAGGGGGCCCCATAAGGATTAAAAACATGGTCTTTAATTTTTTGTTTCATATTTTCACATTGAGATGGAATTTTTTCTGAGAAAGGTTACCTAAAACAAGACAAAACACTCATTATTTCGGGAAAAATCTATTATTTAACCTAAAAAATCTGAATGTTCTTAATTAAAAAGTTGTATGATTTAAATGTTCTGTGTAGAAACCACACAGATGTAGGAAAAAATAAATAAATAAAAATAATAAACACACACTATTTTTTGGGTCTATAACATTTTTATATTATAATATGTAACAGGAAAACAAGATTTTCCGAAATGAAAGGGGGCCCCGAAATGATGCTGAGCTTCCCCTAGCTTCAAAGCTTAATCGGGCCCTGTATGCTTGGTTCAATATAAATTATGCCTGTTTAAACAGCCTTACTACTATATATGGGCCCTCACTTCATTAAAATTGTAATAATTAGAAATCAAAATTTGTTTTCTATAAAATAAAGCCATTAAAATAATCATAAGCGTTTGATTATAAACTAAAATAAAAACTAGTATGTTGTGGCCACCACAAGACTTTCTTCTATATTTTCCTATACAAATTCACTCAGTAACAATATTTAAAAAAAACTTTTTTTTTTTTTGGTTAAAAGTAAAAAAAAAAAAATAGATAACTTTGTTTTAAACTATCACATATTATATAGTTCAACCATTCGTTTTAAAGGTATTGAAGAAGACCTTTCGAAAGATACCCATCTAGAAATTTACTCCCCTCGAGAAGGCCCCCCCCCCCTGGAGGGAGGGGGTGGCGAGGCTCCTACACATGCAAAAAAAATTTCCCAGTTGACTATCTCTATTATAAATAATTCTTGTACATTTCATAATGATTACTAAAAAATAATTATCTTTATGCTCATTTATTCAAAATTTTGTCCTATATCACCATGTTAAAAATTTAGAAACAGCGGGATGGCAACGCAACCTGCAAGACAATTTTTACCAAAAACTGATAGGCATTAATTTATGTCAAGGTGCAACTACATACCAATTTATATAAAATTCTATGCAGTAGTTCCTGAGATACAGTTGCGACAAAATTTTGTCACGCACAGACAAACGGACAGACAGATTCTAAAAATGGTCAAATCGTGTTCTACAGCACTCAAAACGTGTAAATCCATGAAAAACCGAGGTCGAAATTTTTACGAATCCAATACTTTCTTCTATTGAATATAGAAGAAAGTAAAAATGTTTAATATGGAGATAACATAATAAAAAACATTGTAGCTTGATGTTCAGTATCTGGCGAAACTGATATCCGTAGCCTCTCTAATGACGATCCTACATCAACACAGTTAAACATGCAAATACAATTTATTAAATCGCAATGTAATGCATGATGTAGAAACATAATTTAATGTCTAAAGAACAAAAATTGATAAAAGTGGTAAAATGTATGGCACTTTTCTAAAAGATTCAACTAATTCAAAGCTCCTCATCATAATAATTAAAAATAGTCGTAGAATTGCCTTACAGAAATATTGAAAAATGAAGCAATTTAACACATTTTTCAAACTAAGTTTGAATGATACTCACCATTAGAATTGGAATCTCTGCTCTCCACTAATCCATTGCAAAAACTTTTACTTCTATTCATAATAAGTTCAAAAGATCTCAAAATTTCTGAAAAAATAAATAAATAATGAAAATTTACTACTTAATTTATTTATTTAAGTTATAATTTGCTACTACTTTTATCGGTTGCACCTTTTCATTTATTCATCAGAATCTTTATATTCTGTTAATATTTTTAATGTACGGATAGGTTTAAATAGTGCTTTTAGCAATAAATTTTTATATATTTTTAATTCCCCCCCCCCCCCATAAAATGTTCTACCCAGATAAAAATAGATTATACGTTACTTGGCTCAAAATGGCTGTTGCAAAATTAGCGTTATTAGTGAAAAATGTTCAGTGTACTTCAACTTTAAAATTAAAATTATTGCCTAGTAGGATCTACAAATAAAATTGATATAATAAAAGAAGTGTAGAGTATTTACTAAAGAGCCAATGAACAGTGAAACGTGATGCTAACTAGACCGTAAAAATTTTAATAAAATTGATGCTTTTAAAATTATATGTTAGCACAATGAACTAGATTAGCACTTTATCAATATGTTTAAAAAGTTGTAATGAGTGTGAAACACATAATTAAATTTGATATATTTATATATTTATTGTGATGTTTAAATATTTTATTCTGAAAAAAAAAAAAAAAGATTGATCACGTAAAACATTTTTGGCAACAGATTAATATGCTTTAAAGGTAATTTATGATTATTTGCATATCTTACTTTAAAATAGCTAATCAAAAATTTATAAATCTAACTTTGAGGTGCACTTAGACACTTCAGGTACATATTCGTGTCGAATCACATGAATCTCCTGGCGAAGTCATTGTGCTGTGCTGTCCACACTAACATAGCCTTCTCTCCCCCCCCCCCCCGCTCTCTCTCACACACACACAAATACTGAAGATTTTGCAAATTAACTATTTATAGAATAAAACTATTTTTATGATAAAAAAATATACTGTTAATGAGTATTTGTTTTGTGAATAAGCAAATAGTACACTACTTATAGCATTTATGCCTTTCAATCTTATTTTATACATAGTGTATTAATCAGGGACGCTAACCACTACACCGTCTGGGCAAAACTTCTCTTTAACTTTAAAATTATGAAAAAGAAAAGAATAAATTGGTGCCAAAATTAAATGAATAAATTTCTTTGTATGTCGAGGAAAAAAAAGAATTAAGATGCACACATATTTTTTAAATATTAAAAAAAAAAAAAAAAAAAAAAAAATCCTTTTAAAGAAATGGGACAGCTTCAATATAGAACCCCTTGGTGAAATTTGAAATTTGGAATCAAATTAGCTCGAACGTACCTCGTGAAGATCTTTACTTACGCAATTGTGATAGAGATTTTAATTCATCGCTAAAATGACAACAGAAAAATTAAATGCCGCTAAAGAACTTTTATGTTAAAGCAATCCGATTACAATTTAATCAGGCTATCTATCAATATACTGATTGGCATACTTTAATTGAACATTAATCGGGTTATCTGTCAATAGGCCGACTGGAATACTTTTATTAAACTTTGGTTCCAAAAGAAAAACAATTTAATAGAGTTATCTGTCAGAAAGCCGATTGGAATACTTTAACTGAATTTCGAGGCCGAAAACAGAACAATTTAATCAGTTTATCTGTCAATAGACTGACTGGAATACTTTTATTGAACTTCGAAATCGAAAGCAAACCAATTTAATCGGGTTATCTGTCAGTAGGCCGAGTGGAATGTATTTATTGAACTTCGAAGCAGAAAGCAAAACAATTGAATTGGGTTATCTGTCAACTGACCGACTGTCAACTGACCGAAAGCAAAACAGATTTTATCGAGTTTTCAACCTAGAATAGACTAGAAAATTAGGCTTGTACAAAGTTTAAAAAAATTAACTTCAAAGAAAAGTTGATTACAAGACGATCAATCGGATTATCTATTGAAAAGTTGACTGAAAGGCAGGGTTGTTATTTTGTCCACTTTTTTTAAAAAAGTCCGGAACACTGGACAAAACTGGAAAAAACCTGGACAGAAGTGGAAAAAACCACATGAAACTGGACAAAAAATCCTTTCAACTGTACATGTTCAATGCATAAATTTATTCTGTTAAAGTAATAAATTGTGCTTTTAGCTTTAAAATAGCAATTTTAGCAATAGAAATATCTTATTAAAAATTTGATTAAAGAAAAGTAATTTCATTTTAATTATGATTTTTAAAAAAACTTAACACCCCCCCCCCCCCCAGTATCCCTACCTCCTTGAAAGAGTGTTTTTAATATTAAAGTTTTTCACAATCAGCATGATTGATTGATTAATACATAGACAATTATAATCTTCAAAATAATTTGTTTCTTTGTCATTTTGTACATAACATAGCAATATCTTATTTAACACCAGGTTAAAAAAATAAATAAAAATATAATTAAAATAAATAAAACTCTTAAATGTGGATTGAAAGATTTTATTAATTTATGTCAGCAAATCCTTTAATTTTATTTGAAAAAAAATATTAGTTGGTAACAAATTCCAGATGAAAAAAAAAATTCAAAATTAAATTTTGCTTCCAAATAAAAAAGTGATTTGATGAATGAAAAATAATTTAGCACCTAAAAACAAATTTTATATATAAAGTTTTAAAAAGGACATTAATAACAAACTAAAAAATATGATATGTAATACATAATTTTAGTGGTGAATCCCCCCCCCCCTCCTCCAAAAGAAAAAAAAAAAAAAAAAAGAAAGAATTTTATCTTACTTATCAACAAGCAGTTGAATCGTCCAAAATGTAAAAGTTGTTATAAAAATATTTACATAATATAAAATTAATATGTCGATTAAAAATTATTGACGAAGCAATCCTACAGTAAGTGCCTGAAAAAAAAAAAAAAAAATCTTTATATTAAAAATTGCCGGATGTCTTTCTCCAGTAAGCTCGCGGATTTCTAATAATTTTTACTGGAGAAGCCACGAGAAAGGGATCTAATAATTCAGTTTATATTTTGTGAAGGGAGACTGGGATTTCCATGGTAACTGCATTATCTTGTAACAGATGATCTATCACAACTGTTTCGAGATCTGCAGCAATATTGAAATCCTGAGGGGCAACTAATTTAACCTTCTTATGGGAATTTGTAATGTAAATCGAGGGTGAATTATAATTTAATAGACAGAATATATTTTCAGTAAAATTTGCATCCCTTTCCGTGAAAAGATCCAGCAATTGAAATGCAATCTTGGAATCTTCAAGGAAGGAGCACTTCCAAACCAGATGAGGGTTACTAAAATATTCTGGCTATTCTGACAAGGAAGTACCCCTCCTCTTCAATTCCAAAGATTGCATGAATACGTTGAAGAGTTGACATTTAAGGTTTTTCTCAAACTCTTCAACGATAAAGAACCCCTCAGCTTCCCAGAGATTAATTCTACGAATATCTTCATTTAATAATATAGAATTCGTAGAATTATCTCCAACTAATTCAAGGAAGCTGGGGGTTAAAAAATCGTTAACAGAAATAGGAAAATTTAAACGCGACATCTTACACTGTAGAATTGCGTCGTCAATAAGAGCGTTTGAAGAGCTCGTATGTATATTAAAAATGTATATTAAAAATAATGAAGCAATCCTACATGTATGAGACCCCCCCCCCCCCAAAAAAAAAAAAAAAAAATTTGAATAAAAAAAAAAAAAATAAAAATAAAAAAATAATTTTGAATTTTAAAAAAAATAATAATTTTGAATTAAAAAAAAAAAAAAAAAAATTGAATTAAAAAAAAAAAATTTTGAATTAAAAAAAAAAAATAATAAAAAATTGAGTAAAAAAATAAAAAAGGATTTTTAGATTAACAATTGCGGGATCTCTTTCTCCAGTAACCACGCGGATTTCTAATAATCTTTACTGGAGAAGCCACGAGAAAGGGATCCAATAATTTTGTTTTAATTTTGTGTAAAGATACTGGGACTTCAATGATAACTGAATTGTCGCGTAAGAGATGATCTAAATCAAGTCTTTCGCGAACTACAGTATCATTGAAGTCCTCAGGTTTAACTAATTTTATCTTTTTTTCAGATTTACTTAAAAAAACTGTTGGAGACCTTTTGTCTACAACAACAGAAACTATATTTGGTAAATTATATGAATCCCTTTCCGTGTAGAGATCCAGCAATTGAAAAGCAATCTTTGAATTGTCAAGGAATACGCACTCCCAAAGCAGATTCGAGTTTTTAAACTTATCTGGCCAATCAGGCAGGGGAGTGCCCTTCCTTTTTAAATGCAAAGATTGCATGAAAATGTTGAAGAGTTGACATTTCAGATTTTGGTCAAACTCTTCAACCAAAAAAAATCCCTCAGCTTCCCAGAGGCTTATTCTGCGCTTATGCTCATTCACAAAAATGGCATTCTGAGAATGTCCTCTTGCAAGTGCAAGGAAGCTGCGGGTTAAAAAATCTTCAATGGATAAGGGCCTCATACTTACATTACACAGTAGGATTGACTTCGTTAATAACAGTGTTTGACGAGTCTATATATAATCTTCGAAGCCTTTCTGCGCCTGCGTCAAAGTTACAGTTGCAGGAAAAGTATCCGAGCACTAGCAATAATCCCTCTCTAAAAAAAGTACGCTTAATACTGCTTTGATAAATAAATATTTGTCGAATCATGTTATTAGTCAGTCTAAGAACATTATTGGACAAAGATTTATTTAACAAAGTGTACTTTTCTGTATCGGAATTATTGGCTAGCACTCGGATACATTTGCTGCCGAGTGTATGCGCCGTTGATAAACGAGCAGCTAATTCACAAACTGACTCAGAGAGATGAATGGTTGTTGAAATCCAAAGGAAGTGACATAGTGCGTGTCTATGAATTTTTTTTCTATTAACTCTACTCTCAGGATCACCTCTGTCTAGGGGTGTGGCCCAGACCATCACCAATTGCCCATTGTGCAGCCCTAGTGCGACGTAAAACCCAACCACCCATCTATTATCTCTATTCTGGGTTAATAGATTTGGTGAATAATCATAACTTTTGTAGTTTCTCAAAATAAGCCAAAAAGACTAAAGTGTGTTTACATTGTGGTTCCAGACAAAAATTACAGTCGGTCGAGGAATTCTTCGAGCGACTCCACCCTTTCAGAAATTTTCGCAATTCGATTCAGTTGCCGATTTGAATAATAATTTTTTTGACTTTAAATATATTATTTAAATATTTTATTTTAATAATAAAATTTTTGGTTTTAAATATAACATTTAAATATTTTATTCGTTTATCGGATCGTTATCAAATTTATACAATATTGGTCCATTTAGAATGGTTGTCGCCCAGCATTGTCCATTTAAAAAGTGTATCTAGCGTCTGAATCCTATCCATTTAAAAATTTTATCTAGCGTCTGGATCCTGTCCATTTAAAAATTTTATACAATATTGTAAATCTAGAATTTTCTATCGGAGTCGTTTCAATATTGGTGTTGTAGAATTTTCTATCTCAGATTCAAAGGCATTAGCATTATCTATCGGAGTCGTTTCAAACCGACTGGCATTAGTATTTTCTATCGGAGTCGTTTCAATATTGGTATTTGAGAATTTTCTATCGCAACCGATTGGATTTAAAAATGTTATCCAGCATCAGGCTAATATCAATATGTAACTATTCTATCGTATCGATTCAAAGTCTCAATTTATACGCATCCAACATTCGTCTACTACAGTCGCAAAAAAATGGGCCGAACAAAGCGTCAAAGACAGAAATCTGCCATGAGACGCTTCGTTCGGCCCATCTTTTTGTCCCTCCATCAGAATCTCTAGACCATCTGCTTGTACCATCGAGATCTATCGCCCACGAAGATTTTGATTCTGGACGGAGGGGTGTCTGTCCAAGAGATTGTCTCGAATCTATCTTCGTGGAGGCGAGGGTCGTCATCGTGGTCTCCATCGAAGGACAGCATGGTTCTTTCCACGAAATCATGTATGAATTCGTCCACGAAGACCTCTGACTCCCTCACGATTCGAACTCTGACTGCGTTATGGATGCAGGCAGTCGGTACAATAGGATCTAGAATATGGACTTTGGCTCATTTAAACATGGCCTCAAATCCCATGGAAGAGAGCACATCTCCGAGATGAAACTTGACCTGGTCTACAGGATACATCCAAGTATTGGACAAAGAAATAAGTAGCCTGAACCTCTTGTAGATGATGTCCTTCACCTTGAGCTTGGTGGTTTTTCTAACATAGGCACACGTCTTTCCCATCAGCTTGGCCACGTCGACCGCCCTCACGAACAAAAGTCCATCGGCCGAGACTACAAACAAGATTTTAGCTTTAAGCTGTGGGTGTTCAATCGTAAAAAGCATGACTAGTAATTGAAAGTAACAGAAGTCAAAATGATGAAGGCTCTTAGAGGCAGCTCGTATTTATACTCGATCCGCGACCTACAAGATTTACTTAGAAATCAGGATGCAGGATGTATCTAATTCTGTGATAATATATAAAACGTTTCCTCAAAAACAGGACGAGATAAAGTTATTTATAGAATTAGTTTGCCGTTTGAGCAGGATCTTGCATAAGCCACTTAAACAGGATGAGATAAACTTAGCTAACCTTCCGATAGCAACGGACGTGCGTAACCGGATGTCGATAACAAATTTACATAGAATTCAGATAGAAATAGAAATCGCTGCTAGTATAAATACAGGCTGCTGGACGAGCCATTTCATTCCGACTGCGTGATCTTACTGCTTGCTAGTCGTGCTCTCTTTTCTCAATATGATTTTTGAAATTCTTGCTGATGAACTCAACGTGAGGTTGAACTGCTTTCTGTCTTCTGAAGATGAAATTTTCATCAAGGGTTCAGACGTTGCCCTTGAATCTTTGCCATCTCGTGGTGACTGACATCGTCCCCGAAGGCTTGAGTCTGCCTCCGTCCTTAGCCAAGACTCAGATTTTTGGAATTGAGGATGCCAAGATCCAGATGGATATGCATCCAGGTGAATTCCAGTCTCTCTTCAAGGGGATAGACTTCAAGGGGATAGACTTCAAGGGGATAGACCAGTCTCTCTTCAAGGATCTAGAATATGGACTTTGGCTCATTTAAACATGGCCTCAAATCCCATGGAAGAGAGCACATCTCCGAGATGAAACTTGACCTGGTCTACAGGATACATCCAAGTATTGGACAAAGAAATAAGTAGCCTGAACCTCTTGTAGATGATGTCCTTCACCTTGAGCTTGGTGGTTTTTCTAACATAGGCACACGTCTTTCCCATCAGCTTGGCCACGTCGACCGTCCTCACGAACAAAAGTCCATCGGCCGAGACTACAAACAGAGACTACAAACAGAGAGACTTCAAGTCTCTCCTATCGAGATTCTATCTCCGATAGAATGCACTTTCAACCTTACAAGTAAACCTTCTCTCCTTTGATACCGGTTTCCCGGAAACCTATATATTTTCTGAAAGCTTATGTCACAAGTAGAAAAACTGTAAAATCTTAGGGGCAGAGGGATAAGCGTTTGGGAGCTATAGGACCCACAAAGTATCAGTAAAGTGTTAGAAACATGACACCAAAAGTCGATAAAATGCTCGTTTCACGAATTTATATGAACTAATAATATGATAAGAAGGTGGAGATCTCAAAATAAAGGAAGAAACAACTCGTTGAAATGAAAAAATATACGTTGGGATGTTGAAAATGTGTCTTGTGTTATAGACTTCAAACAAAATCTATTACAAGAGAAAATAAGTGCGCAATTTATCAAATAAATAGACAGTTCACAATGGGCACATTTTACAAAAGCGATAGCCGCACACTTTGCACACTCACCATTCGTCAACGAATCGAAGCAGTAATCCATTGGCGTAATCCACATTCCAGATTCGTCGTCCAAGTACCCGCAATTATAAAAAGCATACTTAATCAAGTTCTTTGAACGAGGAGCATTGAACTTATATAGGGAAAATGACTGCAGGGCCGGAAAACTATCGCGAGGCCAAATGTGCTCCTCTGTCTCGATAATGATTGTGTCTGTTATGTATCGAACAAAAGATTTGTAGTGCCTGAAAAAATGAATATCCAGAGGATGGATCTTTCCTGTACACCCTTAGGTACCAGCTATCTTTGTAGGACTTTACTATCAGGTACTTCAAAAGCAAACAATGCATGATCTTTGTTAAAACACTACGAATCCCCTAAAAGCAGAATTTTCTTCCTGTCATCAGGCATACTTGGCCAAAATACGTCACGATAGATGTGGAGGACGACGACTGTTGCGACGAGCATTGCTGTTCCTTATCGACACCGTCATCTCCGAGGTCCATTTCCTCGTCCCATTCTTCTACATTGCCTCCAGCAAATCTTAATGTCTGGATCTCTAGCACAATTTCCATATCATTTTCCAGAAGGGTAGTTATGTGTTTTATTATCTCCGATTCCTGGATGTTCGGAGACCGATTGCTTGTTCCGAATTGCGAGACCAAGGCAGCCACAACGACTTTAGGATCCATCTATAATGTAAGAAGAAGACTACAATACGTTAGTACTTCAAAGCAACATACGGGAACATACAAGAAATAGAGACGTCATTATGGGAATATGTCCATCTGTACACACTTAACTGATACTTTGTGGGTCCTGTAGCTCCTAAACGCTTGTTCCTCTGCCCCTAAGATTTCACAGTTTTTCTGCTTATGACATGTTTTCAGAAAATAAATGGGTTTCCGGTAAACCGGTATCAAAGGAGAGAAGGTTTACTTGTAAGGAAGCCCATACGTATTCAGATCGGGGCAGTAAACTCGTCCAATAACACCATGGAGAGTTTCCTATGCGATCTCACACAATCCATGGACAAACACCTGGATTTGATATTGAACGATACGTATGTCTTTGGAGAGAGGTATGGAGAACTGGAATTGGGCTATTTTCTAAAAAGAATCAAGGTCTTAGTGGGTGGCAAGCCTTGTTGGTATAAATCCTCGTCTTAATATCAGGACGAGGTGCGAAGAAATGGGTCGAGCGAAGACTCTCATGGCAGATTATTCTGTCTTTGAGGCTTTGCTCGGCCCATTTTTTTTGCGACAGATATATAGCCAATATTGGATGTGTACCGATTTGTACTTGAAGATTTTGAATGGATATAATATAAATATGTATCTTGGTAAACTCTAAATTTAAGGGTTTAAAATACAAGGCTAAACCAAACTTGTAAAAATTAATTTTTTTTTTTTAGTGGATTCTGCTAAACAAAACATGCAAAATTTAAATTTTTAATGGCTAAGCTAGACACGTAATATTTAAATCATTATATTAATGAACGGCTAATGGCCAAGCCTATAATATTTAAATTTTTTAATTATAATCTGATCCTCTATCACTATAAAAAGATTTTTCGTAAGAACTGTTGACAGGATATTATGCGAGCTTTTCCTCAGGATGTCGGCTTAGGAAGCGGATGAACGGCTAATGGCCAGGCCAAGCCTGTAGTATTTAATTATAATCAGATCTAGTTCTATAAAAAGATTTTTCGAGAACTGCTGACAGGATATGGACAGGATGCCTGATAAGCGGCTGAGGAAGCGGATCGAATATAAATACGAGTGCCCAGTGAGAGCTCTTCAATTGCCAGTCGATCTTTCATACTGCTAGCTATTTGAATTTATTCTCTCTGTGCTATCAATATGTTGTTCACCATAAAAAATTATGATTTTGGAATTTCAATGAAATGCATCATGGCTACTGATGGAACTCTCTTCGTCCGGGCTGTCGATGTTGCGCTCTTCTCTGGACACCATCTGGATCTAGAGGAATTTGTTGAAAAGAGCGCTGGCCTCACAGTCCGGGATGTCATCGATCCGAAGGTCAGACTACCTGCCAAGCTGGCCAGGACAAAACTGTTCTCGGTCAGCGAGGCAAAGTATTATCTGAGAGATTACTTGGATGAAGAGCAGTTTAATTATCTTTTCGACGGTTCAGCCCAGGTTAAATACCTTTCTAACCTGGTTTTGAGCTTCAAGAAATCTATTCCTATTAAATATGTGGAGAGATCTCGTACTAGGTTTGATGATTTCTTAGCTGACTACCAACTGAAAGTGAGGAGATATTTTGAACTCGAGTATGAGGATCATAATTTATATGAAGCCAAGATCACTGAACCGTTGACATTGAAAATTTCAAAAATTTATGATGAACAGCCTATAGAAGTCTTATGCTAATCCTCTAAATAAGGGCAAAGGACGGGTCGAACGAGGCGTCTCATGGCAGATTTTTCTGTCTTTGACGCCTCATTCGACCCGTTTTTTTGCGACGGTAGTAAGCCAATATTGCATGGGTTTAATTTGAGACTTTGAATCTGGAAGACTGAGACGATTTAAATGTCTAAAAAAAATCATTAAAAATGTATAAAAAAAATCATTAAGCCAATCCAGACAGAGGCATGAAAAACATTAAGCCAATATTGAAGAAATTTAATTTGAGACTGGAAGACGGGCACATGATAAAATGGAATCTTGTAGACGACTAGCATTTAAATGTATAAAAAAATACATTAAGCAATTATTGGTTATTATTGTCTACAGGTTGTGTTCAAAGATTTTTTTCAAGGTCAAGTTTTTTTTTTCTTTTTTTCAAGGTCGCTCAATTTAATTTTAACTTAATAGACAATTTCTGTACGAGACAGACTGACGTTCAACTCATAAACTCTACCTTTTCCTCGACCTCGTAGTCTTTTTCAATTTCTTCAAATTTTCTTTTAAGCGTACCAGTCAAGTCTTGCAGCACGTTACTAGATTTGAGAGTCCATATACCCTCAGCCCTCACACGCATTGAAAAGCTCTTAGACTTGTCCTCAGGCTTATCTTCTTCAGTATCCTCGTGCCTAGATTCTACCGACGGGGGCGCGTGCAGATGCGTATACTGTTCATACACCGCACGGGCGTATTCATAGTACCCTCTGAGCCAGTCTTGTAGATTCATCTCGCCTTCGTTTCGGACTGTGATTTCGAAGGCCCCTTTTCTGCTGAATGGTATAATTCTAGGATACGAAGAGGTAATCTTGCCCTCTACCCACAGTTTCTGGATGCGATGGATCTCTTCGAGAGATATTCGGTGCGTCTTCATAAGCAAGGTCATCAAATCATTAAAATCGAACACGTATCTGGAACTCATCTTCAAGAAAGTTGCATTTGGGATTTGAGTAGGCAGATCCTTGCGGGCATGTCGAGAGGCAAAGTTGTAAGGCGACGAGTAGTTTAGAAATTGGCCGACTTCAACGGCTATGAAATAAATCGATCCATTGGTAGCGACAGCAGCGAGGAGACTAGGCTTGGTATCGAAACAGATTTTCAGCCACATGATTGTGTTAGGAGAATGAGAGATCGATGTTGGGTTTATATAGGAGACGAAAGTAGGTTTTATAAATAGACACACCCACGAAAAAAAAAAATCTATGTGACCTTGAAAAAAAAATATTTTTCAGGTTGAGTTTAAGTTAAAACAGGAATAAACTACTACGTCAGAAACGCCAAAGAAAAATTATTGAGGTGCATACAGCTCTTTCGGTACCCTAAAGCGTACCGTCATCAGTGCAAAAAGAATTCTGAATCAGGAGAAGTGCTCGTATATATGGGAGAGGGACCGGATTTAGTTCAACCAATAGGATTACGGAAGAGGTGGGGAGTGTGGCCAATAGGAATTAAGGAATGTGTAGCTGTGTAAACAGTAGAAAAATTAAGGAAATGTGGACTGAATGTAAAATTTCCAACAATCAGACAAATAGGGAACAGCGAAATCACAATTTACAAGGTTTTTAAAAATTTTATAAATATGAAAAGCTTCAAAGAAATCGAGTTCATAAATGGATTTAGGTCTGCAAAGTATTTTAGCTGAATTAAATTTAAAATTATGATTTTCCTCCCAGCAATGTTTAGAAATAGCCGATTTATCGGTTTCTTGTTTGCGAACGCAATTCATATGTTCTTTTAGACGAAATTTAAGACTGCGTTTAGTTTGGCCAATATAGGATAAACCACACTGACAGGAAATACTATAAATGCCCCAAGAATTATGCATATCAATAGGATCTTTTAACTGAGAAAAGGTGAGTTTATTGGAAGGCGAAAATATTATTTTAAAATCATATTGTTTGAGAAATTTAGCTGTGGATTGACTGGTTTTAGAAAAATAGGTTAAAACAATACTGATATTAGATGTGACTGATTTATTAGACGGAATACGAGGGAGTTGTAATTTTTGGATAGCTTTGTCTATAATGGAAGGGTCATAACCTCTGTCAATTGCGATGGCTTTCAGGTATTTAATTTCAGATTTCAATAAAATAGGATTTGAACAAATGTTAAGGGCACGGTTTACAAAAGTATAGAAAGCAGCCATTTTTTGGATAGGTGGGTGACATGAACGCGCATGGGGAGGAAGGGAGACTGCAAAATTTTTACGATAGACAGTGGTTGAAAATCCATTTACAGTGCGAGAGACGAGGGTATCAAGAAATGGAAGGGAGCCATTATTTTCTATTTCATATGTAAACTGGATATTACTGTCAATTGAATTTAAGGTTTCTAAGACATGGTCAATATTGTGATGAGATATGTCGATAAGCGTGAAGGTGTCGTCAACGTAACGGGTCCAAAAAGGAAAAGATATTTTCTTAAAAAGCTTGCTTTCGAAATAGTGCATGTAAATGTCTGCGAGAATTGGGGAGAGAGGGGAACCCATGGCTAAACCTTTAGACTGACGATAGAATTTATTTTGGAAAGAAAAAGTGGTTTGTGATAAACAAATGCGGGTAAGAGCCATTATTTTCTATTTCATATGTAAACTGGATATTACTGTCAATTGAATTTAAGGTTTCTAAGACATGGTCAATATTGTGATGAGATATGTCGATAAGCGTGAAGGTGTCGTCAACGTAACCGGTCCAAAAAGGAAAAGATATTTTCTTAAAAAGCCTGCTTTCGAAATAGTGCATGTAAATGTCTGCAAGAATCGGGGAGAGAGGGGAACCCATGGCTAAACCTTCAATTTCAGATTTCAATAAAATAGGATTTGAACAAATGTTAAGGGCACGGTTTACAAAAGTACAGAAAGCAGCCATTTTTTGGTTAGGTGGGTGACATGAACATCATGCCCTTAACATTTGTTCAAATCCTATTTTATTGAAATCTGAAATTAACTTACCCGCATTTGTTTATCACAAACTACTTTTTCTTTCCAAAATAAATTCTATCGTCAGTCTGAAGGTTTAGCCATGGGTTCCCCTCTCTCCCCAATTCTCGCAGACATTTACATGCACTATTTCGAAAGCAAGCTTTTTAAGAAAATATCTTTTCCTTTTTGGACCCGTTACGTTGACGACACCTTCACGCTTATCGACATATCTCATCACAATATTGACTATGTCTTAGAAACCTTAAATTCAATTGACAGTAATATCCAGTTTACATATGAAATAGAAAATAATGGCTCCCTTCCATTTTTTGATACCCTCGTCTCTCGCACTGAAAATGGATTTTCAACCACTGTCTATCGTAAAAATTTTGCAGTCTCCCTTCCTCCCCATGCGCGTTCATGTCACCCACCTAACCAAAAAATGGCTGCTTTCTATACTTTTGTAAACCGTGCCCTTAACATTTGTTCAAATCCTATTTTATTGAAATCTGAAATTAAATACCTGAAAGCCATCGCAATTGACAGAGGTTATGACACTTCCATTATAGACAAAGCTATCCAAAAATTACAACTCCCTCGTATTCCGTCTAATAAATCAGTCACATCTAATATCAGTATTGTTTTACCCTATTTTTCTAAAACCGGTCAATCCATAGCTAAAATTCTCAAACAATATGATTTTAAAATAATATTTTCGCCTTCCAATAAACTCACCTTTTCTCAGTTAAAAGATCCTATTGATATGCATAATTCTTGGGGCATTTATAGTATTTCCTGTCAGTGTGGTTTATCCTATATTGGCCAAACTAAACGCAGTCTTAAATTTCATCTAAAAGAACATATGAATTGCGTCCGCAAACAAGAAACCAATAAATCGGCTATTTCTAAACATTGCTGGGAGGAAAATCATAATTTTAAATTTAATTCAGCTAAAATACTTTGCAGACCTAAATCCATTCATGAACTCGATTTCTTTGAAGCTTTTCATATTTATAAAAATTTTAAAAACCTTGTAAATTGTGATTTCGCTGTTCCCTATTTGTCTGATTGTTGGAAATTTTACATTCAGTCCACATTTCCTTAATTTTTCTACTGTTTACACAGCTACACATTCCTTAATTCCTATTGGCCACACTCCTCACCTCTTCCGTAATCCTATTGGTTGAACTAAATCCGGTCCCTCTCCCATATATACGAGCACTTCTCCTGATTCAGAATTCTTTTTGCACTGATGACGGTACGTTTTAGGCTACCGAAACAGCTGTATGCACCTCAATAATTTTTCTTTGGCGTTTCTGACGTAGTAGTTTATTCCTGTTTTAATATTCCAACGCCAAGTCTCCTGCTATTATGAGTTTAAGTTATTTATATGATATGGCCTTGTCCAAGCCATTTCCTTGAAAACAGGATGAGATAAAGTTATTTATACGATATGGCCTTGGCCAAGCCATTGCATAAGCCAGTTTCATGAAAACCAGGCCCACCTTATCCATTGGGCTAACTGGGCTGCAGCCCAAGGGCGCCACATGTTTTAGGGCGTCTTTCACAATTGTTTTTTTGTTTTTTTTTTTTTTTTTTTTTTGACATATGCATAAAGATGACATTTTTTCTGGTCTAACTCAAAACTCTGGTCTAACTAAAATACACCAAAGAAATTTAGAGATTTAGTTTTATTCGGCTTAGTCATTCAAGGTATTGCCTGATTTTCCCAGAAACGCGCGCGAATATTGGCTAGAATTTCTTAGAATTATAACGAAGCAGGAGATTTCATCCAGGCGTAGGTTTCGCGCAGGGCTTTTAGCCATCTTACTTGAATTTGTGTACTGTATTTTTGTTTTTACTTGGGAACTTCAGTAATCGTTTGAAGTAATTTTTATTTATTTATTTATTTATTTTTCCAACTGAACAACAAGAGGTTTACTGTTTAATACATATATATATATAAGCTTTAGTATAGGACTCCTTTGGCGAAATTGAAATTTGGCACTGAAGTAACTCGACGTTTCTCGCAAAGTTCTTTACTAGCGCAATTATGATATCCGCGTTTTAATTTATTAAAAACAATCTACAACAAAAAAGTTACCGTATCAATAGCATCCTTAAATTACCAACTCAAATTCAAACTTAATTATCTTGCTTCTTTCTTTCTTTTCCTTCTTTTTTTTTTTTTTTTTTCATTTTGCACGCGCGCATTTATTTCCTAATTTAAAATCATTTATAAAAAAAACCTTTTTCGATAGTGTTTGTTTCGATACTAGTTATTATTAATTTTCTTTTCTTTTTCTTTCAAAAAAAAAAAAAAAAAAAAAGAAAGGAAAAAAAAAAAAATGATTTTGATTAAATTCTGGCAAAAGGAGAATTTAGTTCAGCACGGAGAACTATTATTATTTTTTTTTTTTTTCAAATTATAACATTGCTTTCTAATTATTCAATTACATTTTCGATAAATTTTAGATTTTGATAAATGTCCAACTATCGTAAAACTGTCATCGTAAAAATTACCAGATTGAGACTAATAGTCCTCAGTCCTAAAAAAAGCAAAAAAAAAAAATCGGTGTTCAACGAAGGGAACGGGAGAAGCCCCGAACGCGTGGACAATTTGTCTAAACCCTTAAACCAACTTGAATACCATATTCAATACAATTTGAATTGCACTTAATGGTTTCAAACCTTGTATTCTTCGACAACATTTCATGAAACCATGGAAGCCTCTGCGCAAGTTGGACTCAACGAGTCCAGTGTTAAAATAGGGGTGACAGTCATCTGATTCAGAGAAAATAAACGATAACACAGACCACAGAATTACTGGATGTTTTCCAAATCCCAACCTGTCGCCCAATTTCCCAACCCTCCAACTTCATGCACTCGTCCTCACTGCTAGCTTTAGGAAATATTGCTACACTATATGTTGCGCACTTAAGGGAAACTTTATGCCAAAAAGGGAAATTGTTTTAGCAAAATAAGGGAAATTTTTAAGTTTCCCTCTGGCAGCACTGGTCTGCGGATGGAATGGAGTTTTCTTTTTCTAATGGAACGTTTTTTCCATTTATTCTTTTGTAAACTATCACTGTTTTATACTTGAGTGTGTTTTCTAAAGCTAAATAAAACTAGTATGTTGTGACCATCACAAGACTTTCTACTATATTTTCTCATAAAACTCATACAGTACAAATTATTTATTAAAATTATTATTTATTAAAATTATTTTCCATGATGAATACAGAGGATTTCCATCACTGAGGCGATTATAATCCCAAATGTTCAAAGAAAATTAATTTTATGCAATTCAGAAAATATCTCAGAAAATGCGCTTTTCCTTTTTTTTTTTTTTTTTTTTTTTTTTTTTTTTTTTAAGTGAAACTAAACTTTTAAACTTTACTCTAGTTTCAAAGTTATTTTGAAATGTAAAGTATAGTTTAACATGAATTGAAATCAGCTGCAAGATTTTACTTACATTTAAACTGTATTTGACAAATTTTTATCAAAAACGTATCTTGAAGTTTTTAGGAAATGCGGAAAATATTTATTTTTAATTTGAATAACTGAAAAAAAAAAAAAAATCATAAAACTTTCTCGTCGTATAATGCTGTATATCAATGAAGAAAACCTACACTTTTTAATAATAAAAAACATTTTTAAATATATACTCTTTTTAGAATACATATATTCTAGTTTTTTTTTTTTTTTTTTTTTTGTCTGTGAATGTTTAAGTTAACTTAATTTTTAAAGCAACATCATGATAAAAGAAAGAATTAAGTAATCATAAAAAAATCTTTTTCAGTTGTTATCAATATTTTCCTTTAGCTCTTCTAGGCGATTATGAACTTATTGAATTAAAAATATTTCTATCGTCTGTTCAAAAAAACTGAAATTCTTCTAAAAATGTCGTACGACAAGCAGGTAATTTTTAATACAGATAGGATGAAGAATCGACTAAAAACAAATGGCCGATTCGCTTTCATTTAAAGTTTATTTTATGAACTTTTAAAAGATAATTGTTTGGGAAATGTTTGGAAAATGCTGATAATATCCATCGCATTATCTATAAATATATATATATATATATATATATTGCTTTCTTCGAAAAAGATATAAATGCCATGGTAATATTGTGCTGTAAATAAAAACTACATTCTTTATAAAAAATGTAATTTCCCAGACGAATAAAATATATATTCACAATATATGTTTTTGATAATGGGCTATAGAAAACAACGGATTTATTCTCTGATACTCTCGTTACATTTTATGTATTTTCTAGGCGATATTTTTGGAATTTTTAGTACTAAAGTTTCTTTTTTTACGTCACTCATAATGTGAAATAACAGAAACAAATGAGTATGGAAAGGCGATAATTTTGACATTGCTTGTAAGTTTTTTATAGTTACGAGAGAATCGGTAATTTTCGTTTTTCTGGAATCCAAAAATTAGGATGAAAGCTTTGAATCGAACACAAAATTAGACAATAGATTGTTAAAAAAAAAAAAAAAAAAAAAAGGGTGTGACATTAAATCAAAAAGTTGATCAGTATGATTGGTTTAAACATTTTTCTTAACGTTACAGAAACATGAGGTAAAATTATACAACGTTCAGTATAATGTTATCAAATAAATTGTATTACACAATCTTACACTAAAATTGTGTAAAATTACACTAAACGTTTTGAAACATTACACCCTATCTTTGTGACGGTACAACAAATGTTTAAAGCAATTAAGCTGCCAAAGGTTTTCGTTCCCACGGATTCGTCTTTTTTTTTTTTTCTTACTATCTCCAGTCGCTATTCTTTAAAAAATAAACTTTCTCTTAAACATATATGCTTACTTTATCGGGAAAAAAGTTGTTTTTAAAATAATTGCATACAAAATTATGGACTGAAGGGGAGGGGGAGATTTTTTTTTCTATTAAAAATGCATTTTCTTTTTAATGACACAACGTTTGCCAGCTTTTTTTTTTTTTTTTTCTTTTTACGAACTTTTTTTTCAACAGAAAAAACTGTTCTTTAGCGAATTTTTTAATAGTAGAAAACCTAAATTGAACACCCACTCTGTAGTTTTCTTTCTTTTTTTTTTTTTTTTTTTTTTTTTTTTTTTAATAAAAATACTTATCAGGTAATTTGCTTCAAAGGGTTAAAAAAAAAAAAAAGAAATCTGTTGTAGCGAGATGTTTGTCTTCGGCATCGCCGCATTACAAGGTGTAACAAGATTCGACACAAATACGTTTACAGATTATACAATATTTATTCTTTATTAAAAATATATATTAAAATTCTTTAAAAGAACAGTATTTTCCTGTAAACAATTTTTATTATTATTATTTTTTTTATTTTTCGGTGATAGATTTTTTTTTTCTATTTATTTGAGGGGGGGAAGGGGGAGATTGAAGATTTCAAAATGTGAATATTTCCATGCTACTCAGAATTAAAAATCTCTGGTACTTTTGAGTATTTAAAACCGGTACTGTATACAAAGGTTTAGCAACAGAATGCAGTTGACCATTATTTTCTTTTAAATGAAAAGTACGCTCGCTCGACTGAACTTGCACATTAGTACCGCCAGTAGATAACTGAGATTCAGCATTAGAAAAATATTTAAAAGCAAAATTTAACTGAGCGTTATTTTCTTTATCATTTAAATTTTGCCCAAGGGTCACAGAGTTAACTTCGTTTGACTGTTCTAAAGGAGAATTATTTGAAGTTCCTCTTGAAAGAACATCCACAACAATATTTTCAGATCCATGGCGTTGCTGAATTTCGATATTAAAGTTAGATAATTTTAAAGCCCATCGTATCATACGAGGTGAAAGATTTCTTCCCGTAGTTAAACGAGTTAAAACAGCATTATCCGTTATAATTCATACTGGGTGATGAGTAAAATTGAGCCTAAATTTTTGTAGCCCCCAGAGCACAGCTAAACACTCACGTTCAGTGATAGGAATATCTATTTCGACTGTATTAAGGGTGCGGGAATCCTAAGCAGTGGGACGCCGTCTTGACTTAAAACGGCACCAATGCCGTAGGACGAAGCACCTGTTGCTAGTTGAAAAGGCATGTCATAGTTCGGATGCGAAAACTCAGGAGGGGCGCTAATAATTTCGTTTAACTTGTCGAAAGCCACTTGGGCTTCGTTTGACCATTGAAATTTAGTTCTTTTCCGTTTTAGTTTAAACAGCGGTTCACAGATATGGGCGAAGTTAGGGATAAATTTTCAATACCATGTACACATGCCTAAGAATCTGGAAACTTGTTTAGAGTTTGGCGGAGGAGACATATTTAAAACTGGCTGAACTTTTTCATTATCAATCGAGATTCCAGGCGTTATTCTGACGCCTAGATATTTAATTTCTTGACGTGCAACATGGCACTTAAAGGAATTGAGAGTTAAACCTGCATACTGCAGTAAGGTAAAAACAGTTTTTTAATGATCCAAATGTTCATTAAAAAAAGAGGAGGTTATAGTTATATCCTCAGGGTAAACATGTACAAATGTATTTAATACTGGTTTAAGTATAGACTCATTGCCTTCTGAAAAGTTGCCACCGCCCCTGAAAATCCTAAAGGCATTCTTTTAAAGCCAAAAGTTCTTCGTTTAGTAATAAAAGCTGTTTTATTATATCGTCTGGCTTCATGGCAATTCGAAAGTAACCAGAAGTAAGGTCTAATGTTGACATATATTTAGTGGTGGTAATATAAACTAATAAGTCATCAATTATAGGTAATGGATACTGAGGGTACTGAGTTATAGAGTTAAACTTTCGGTAGTCAATGACAAAACGCCACCCCTCTAGATCAGTACTGGGCTTAATATTCTTCTTGCGACACAAGACAACCGGAGAGGCAAAGGGAGAAGTGACTGGAATTATATCCTCTTTTAACGTTTTATCAATATGTCAATCAAGAATTTCCTGTTTGTCCTGATCATATCTATAAGGTTAACGAAAGACTGGTTTATTATTTCCGGCATCAATTTCATGACAGACATCATGCGTTAAACCAGGTGTGTCAGAAAATAAAGCTTTAAAATGATTAAGAAAATTAAGAAATCCAGATTGCTGTACTTCAGTGAGGGAACTTTCCTCGAGATTGATAATTAACTCCGTCGGCTCGACAAGTTTTGCATTTAATTTTGAATCATCAGTATATAAATATTTAGTAGAAAAATTTAATTCGACGTCATTTGCCGTTATGAAGTCCAACCCGATAATGCAAGGGTGTTGCATATTGTCAATGGCATGAAATGGCCAAACTGTAGTTAACTGATGTATTTGAACTTTTAACCTTACTTCACCCCGATAAATGCACGCCTGGCCTTGTGTTGTCGTAACACTTAAGTCAGTATGCTTTAAAGGTTTCAACATAAAATACTTAGCATACGATTCATAAGATTAAAATGAATGTTCGGCCCCTGTGTCAAAAAATGCAGGAGTTACGACATCATGCAGCACAACATTTAAATTAGGTAAGTCCACCGGAAAGTTGTAGGCAGGTGGATGTGACTGAGGTATCTTGTGGCTGTTGCCACTCCGCACAAGAATCATTTAGTAGTTTAAGTGACGATTTTGGTTATTATGAGGTGCACGAACATTTCTACCCTGTCTTGTAAAGTTTTGATTTTGAGGAAAATGGCCATTACGAGGGTGCTGAAAGTAAGTATTACGTCTTCGTTGTCGGGGCGAACGACCTTGTTGAGGTCGGCTAAAATTTTGAATTTGGGGGGGGGGGATGAAATTTTTACGTCTTGGAAAGTCACTGGCAGCTTGTACATTGTCCCGCCTGCGATCAGAGTTCCCTTCCGATTTTCGAGGATGCCGTTCCTGATATTTTGTCAAGATTTGGAATAAGGTGTCATATGAAGTTGCCATCTTCATGTCTAGATAATCTTGAATGGGAATAGTAAAGAGAGGTGTGATAATATCTAACACCTCGAGACAAGGCAAAGTTAAGTATAATTGCTTGATGGTATCAAGTTTATGTAGCAGGAAGGTAGTAGGTTTGTCAAAGAAGGACATTTTTGTAGTCAAAGAAGCGAAATTCAATTCATGGCGTAATTTGGATTTATCGGCGACCGATGAAAAATTGTGTTTAATTCGCCTCGTTGGAGTATCACATGTGGAATTCAGGGCAAGTGTAAGAGAAGCTACACTCTCAAACCGCATTTTAGCATTTCCCTTTAAGGAATATTTTAGCAGGTTAAATTTATCGGCATTATCAATTTTAGACAGTTTGAAATATTCTTCAAGGTTACTGAAGAATTCACTAACAATTCCTGATCCAGTGACATAAATTCGAGTGAGAGGAAGGGGGTGTCGAGTAAACTTGGAAGCTACTGTAAGGTCTGCGCTCCGGCATCAGTAGCAGCACACTCCATCTTAGTTGGATATTTAACTTAATTAAATGATAAACAAGACCCTTAGATATAAAAGAAACTTAAAGTTTATTTCAGCTTGAAACGTAAGGAAGATAACTAGTCGCCGAGAAATTCGAATTTTAATTGAATAAGTAAATAGCAATAAATATATAGAAACGTATTCTCATCACTCTTGAACTACTTGTGAAGAAGTAGAAACGCCGCTCTCAGATTCTTAGATAAGCTTCAACTATCCACCTCTGCGAACGCTAGATCGCTATCAATAACGCAGCAAAACGCAATAACTCTTAATCAGCACTTCCTAAATACATTATCGCATAAATCCATCCACTTTATCCTCCACAGCAACCTCAAAAAACACCCTTACTACATCTGCTATATAACTATATCCAAACCGACAACTTCTATCGCTTCACTTCCCCAAATCCAATAATTCATCGCATTCACACGCAAACTATTTTTGCCTTAGTGACTACCTTGTCGGCACAAAATCATTCCATCTACTGCGCCGTCATCAACTGTTGGCATCATCATCCTAACTCCAAACTATTACGTCACTAGGTGCTGGTAACAGACTTTAAATTCTCAAAACTTAGCGCTGCGTTACGATCTTATTTTCCCATCGCTTACCCGCGGAGACCTACAATTGACTCGACCTCATATCCTCACAAGGTTATCGTTGAGCTAGGGTACACAAGACCAGACCGTATTAGCATAGCCTCCTAAACTAGATGCCTGTCGCGTGACTCGGAAACTTGGCAAAAGTTCAAGCGACCACCTGGTACAGATTGAACGACATTTTCATTCATCTGTCACCAATAATTTTAAGAAGTGATATATGATATATATAATCGACGTTTCTTCGATTCTAATAGCCTTTTATGTGTATCAAATCCCACTTTTAAAAATTTTTGGTGGCTGTTGAATAAAAAAGTCGAGTTATCTATACCAGGTGACGCTGTCTACCGATTAAACTGTTACCAAGTTTCCGAGCCACGCGACAGGCATCTAGTTTAGGAGGTTATGGTATTACATTAACACAAATTATATTGCATAGCTTCATTTTCTAACTTTTGGCATTCACTTATCCTATAAATCTGGTAATGTAAACACATTGTGCAGTGGTAACAAGCCATATTTATTATTAAAAGTTGCATTTTAATTGTAATGAGTAATTTTTAGAAAATAACTAACTTATTTTTTTCTATCTATTCATTACAATTTCTTTTATTATTGTTGTTATTATCTTAATTATTTTTGAAAGATTAGAGTAGAAAATTACATTTTTATCCCAAAAATTTCTTTCATAAGATATTTAATTATGGTTTGTAGTTTTTATGATACTAATGATATATGTATATATCTATAGATGCAGTAAATGTTTCCAAGTGAAACTTCCGGTAACAATCGAAGTTATTTTTTAATCGGCATTTCCTCATGAACTGTTCTAGCAAACTACAAAACATAAACATTACTAGTATCGCCCAGTGGTCGAAACTCGACCATTTTTTTTTTTTTTTTTTTTTTTTGCAAAGCAAAGTTATTACCTTGTCTTAACGGAAATAAATTGCAGCACAGATGCGGGAATTGATTGCCGATATGCACTCTAACTGAATCAGCAGAGTTTTACTTTTTCTATTTCTCTCTGTAGATGTTAAGCCTTTCCTGAAATGAGAGAAAATCGCAACGTGAAAACCCCCTTGTTGGGTGATGCAGCCCAAAAGCTAATCGGTACCATGTCAAACCAAGGTCCAACCAAATATCAAATTCTGTTAAATTAATAGACTCTATCGGTTTTTTGGGTTCGAGGCTAAATCATACCCAACATGTGACTACTGATTCTCCATTTCTCTATGAATTTCCCTCTAGGATGCAAATATTTCCCTAGAGAATGTAAATATTTCCCCCATAAAATGTAAATGTAAACATTATAATTCTGCATTTTTCCCAGTAGTAGTCACGTGTCAAGGGTTTATTACGTAACGCCGATAGAGTCTATTCCATTGGTTCATAAAGTACAGTGTTTGAACTCAAAAAGAAAGATACTTTGCAAAAACGGTCGAATTAAGTTCGGAAAATTTCAAAACGTGTAACTTTATCGAAAACCGAAAATCTAAAATTTTTCTGAATGTTATACTTTCGTCTTTTATATGCAAAGGAAAGAATAATAAATCCACTTTTTTAAGAATAAGTACTCAATTTCAGTTAATTGAAATGCAAGGAAATCTCAAAACGTGTAAATTCGTCGAAAACAGGAAATCAAAAGTTTTTCCGTATCTTCTACTTGCTTCTTATATACGCAAGAGCAAGCAATAAGCCCACTTTTTAAAAAATAAGTAGTCATTTTCAGTTAATTGAAACGTAAGGAAAGCTCAAAACATGTAAATTCAGCGAAAAACGGAAATCGAAATTTTTTCGATATCGTCTTCTTTCTTCTTATACATGCAGAAGTTAGTAATAAATCAACTTTTTTAAAAATAAGTAGTCGATTTAAGTTAATTGAAATTCAAGGAAATCTCAACGTGTAAATTTGTCGAAAATCGGTAATCAAAAGTTTTTCCACATCTTATACTTTTTCTTACTGATGCAAAAGATATACGCAAGCGAAGTGTGACGTCACTGACCGTTGTTGGGGCTACGTAAAAGATTTTTTATGTTAATCGTCCATTGGATTTTTTGTAAAAAAAAAAAAAAAATATTAAAAATTGAGAAAAATTATTTCCCGATTTTATTAGCCATATTTGGATATAATTATAAATTAATTATCGTGCACATGTGCTAGATTAAGTTATCTTGCTGTCAAATTGACAAAATTTAAATTTTTAATTTCAAAACTATGTCGTCCTTCACGTTTTTTGTACTTAGCGATCAAAAACGTAATACGAAAATATGCATACCAGATGTATATATTCGTAATATCTGTTGTATGAAATATTGTTTCATATTATTGATTGCTCTCTTAATATACATTGTTAAAATAGCCATGATTTTTGAAAGGAATTAAACATGTTCGCTAGATAATTTGGCGATTTTTTTTTTTTTTTTTTCCCGCCAAGAACGACAGATACCAAATATATTCCGATGCAACATATTGGTATCTTATATCAGATACTTTACTTAGACATTTGAAAACAAATTTAACTTCAAATTATGATAGAATATTTACCATTTTCCTTTTATTTAGTATATTAGTTGGATATTTAATGTGTAAATATTACCCTTTGAAATGAAATGTTTATGTTTACAATCGAAACTGAAGTTTGCCATTTTCTTCCCTACAGTTTTTAAATTTTAAATTAAAATTTTATCAATTTTACATCAAAAGTAATTCAATCTAACACATGTAGACAGTAACTTATACATAACTATACCCAAATATGGGAATTAAAATCGGGAGATAATTTTCGTTAATTTTAAATAATTTTTTACAAAAAAATCCAATGGACGATTAACATAGGAAATATTTTTCGTGGCTCCACGGGCGGCCAGTGACGTCATCACTTCGCTTGCGTATACTGATGCGACATTATACAAATTACTGTGCCTATGGCTTTATTTGAGTTTTATGAAATTGCCAGATTTAACAACTTTCCACTTTTAGGTATTTTTTGATGTAAAGGAATACGTGTATGAAAGGGAAAAAGGGGGGAAAATGCATAAAAAATCAAAGTATTTTTAAATACCTTCTTGAGTTCGTAAGAAAATAATTTTTGTATTCGCAGCATCTGGCTAACCATACCTTTCTAATGATTCCATTTTCAACCCTCTGCTCCCATAATTAATATGTTAAAAAGGGACTACAAATTTTATGCTTGCCTATTAATACAGAGATTAAAAAATTGTCTAATTCCAAAAGCTTCCAAAAAAAGGTTTATGAACCATATCGGTTGACTAGTAAAGGAAAAAATAAGCAGCTTATTTGTTATACAAGTATTCAAAAAGTGACACTCCGCCTATCACATTTCGGAACTCCCTTTATAAATTTTCTTTTGATCATACTTATGTGCATTAATTTACAGGTTATTTATCAGTTAAACAATAATTGAATTTATCTTTGTCAATATTATCTTTGTCACAACAATATGATATGCATTTATTTGTATTTTCATTTAGAATGTGTTAAAACTTTTGCGACCACTTGTCTTTTTTTTTTTTTTTTTTTTTTTTTTTTTTTGAGAGTAAACTCGGCCTGTGGGCGTTTTTCTTTTGCATTACATTAGTTTAATTCAATGTTTTCTGTATTCAAATTTATAATATAAATGAACATTCGTTACAATTAAACTCTTTCTAATCGAAGTATTTGTGTCCATAGTGCATTGTGTGTGCATTGAATGTGAATATTGGGTATATAGTCCAGAAATAATGTAACTTATGTAACCTAAGGAACCGCCCAAATTTTCAAATGACGTGAATTCGAGTCAGCGGTCGCGAAAATGTTAATATAGAAAATATTGTAATTAAACATTGGAGAAGTTTATTTTTCAAAATGCGTTAGTCATCAGTATAAAATGTGTTAATTTTACAGAGCGATGCAAACAAAATAAGTATTAAAATAAACAAACTTATACTCCTTCCAAGTTATAAAGTATGCACATCTATATTTCCATACCTTTGGATAATTAACGCATTTTGTCACAGTTGCCAATATTTTAATTTATTTTAGATTTATTTTAGACAATCCTTTATCTTGAAACACTTTGTTTTTATAGTAATTTTTTCCATTATTTAATTACGATAAAATAACAAAATTTACTTCTAAAAAAATGTTGTATGTAATAAAGGCAGGGCAGAAAATACTCCGGAATAAATTAAAATGTTGGAAATTCTGATTTTGTAAAATGTTTAATATATTTTAAAGTATAATCTCCCTCCCTTAAAAAATTAAGGTAAGTTCTGTACCATAATTTCCATTTTTTTTTTTTTTTTTTTAATCTATTTACAAATGAACGCTTTTCATAGCAGACATAAACATAAAATTTTTGTTATATTAAGAAATAAATTATAAGTTAATACATTTAAATATACAACCGAAACTAAAAGATATATGTTGCATCTTATAATATTATATATTATTTATACTAAAATAACTAAAATTATTGTAATTTCTAAATAAAAACTTTTTTTTTTTTTTAAATAAATTCATGTTATAATACATATAAATATACAAATGAATGAATATTATAATTGCACATAAACATACAGTTTTTTTCTTTGTAAAATATAAACTGTAAATTAATGTATTTAAATAAAATCAAAAATGAATAATAAAGTTAATAAGGGGAGTTTCAAAACGTGATGGGCGGAGACTCATTTTTTGAAAATGTGAAAACGAATGGTACAGTCGGGAAAAAAAAAAAAACGCAACACTCAACGTAACTTCGTTGCTAATCGATGTAGAAAAATGTAATAGGTATCATTCGACGGGGAATTGTGAGTAGTTTCAGAAAATGAACTGAAATTTTCAATTGGGGGTCGTCTACATATTAAAACGCGCACCAACTTTGATTTTTTCAATGGTAACACCCTATTTTTATTTTATATTTGAATTCCTGGGATCGCGAAAACGCGAAAAAGTATATTGGTTGTATATTTTACTTATTTTTTCACAGAGTTACAAGCGTTCAAAGTTTGAAGGTGCTAATGTTAAATTCATATTTCAACCTTTTATTAATATCTTCACAAAAAATAACTTGATCAATATAATTTTTGTTTTACGAGATACAGTGAAGAAACCCAAACATAATCCATCATTACTTTTGATTCTAAAAAATATTTTTAATTTTGAAAAATATTAATAAATTCATATTCATAAAAATTATGAATTATGACCTATATTAATTTTTACATAAAATGAATCCTAATGCTGAAAAATATGGGTGTGCAAATTTGCAGTTCATTCCAGTTATTAGTTTTCGAGATATAAATAAATCTTTCTTTTGGAGTGGTTTAGGGGGCCGTCTCTTATAAAGTTTTGCTTGCGATAACGAATCAAATCTTAAAAAATAACAAAGAAAATTAAACAAAATATGTTTATTTTTTATTTACGAGTCAAATTATATAAAAACAACGTAAAACGCAAAGAAATGAAACAAAAATGATGATTTTTAGACATTAGTGTTAGTATCAAGAATTCCTGTTTTATAAAGACAAGCCACGCCTTCATCGTTCTTCAAAACAAAACAATATAGAAATGGAAAAGTAAATGTGACATTGAGTATTCGTGTTAAACCCCTTATTTTATGTTGACAAAAATATGCACAAGTGCTATTTACTTCATCGATTAATTGATGATAAATTTTGAATCTTTTAAAGAACAATGGAAGAAAAAAAAAATTAACTAAATAGGCGGGGTTTACTGTTTTAAATAGAAAAATAGGTTTAATGTGAAATTGTCAACGATAAAAAAACGAATGGATTTGGAATGCAAGACAGACTTGTAAAATCGTTTCTTAACTACCGTCATAGTTAAAAAAGGTTAATCATTTGCTTCATATATTGCTTTATTTTATTTATTTATTTATTTATTTATTTTGTAGGGGGGAGGATTATTATTTTAAGGGCACTTTAGTCTTTAAAATTTTATTAATACATTTGAACTTTATACATTTTTAAAAACGTGCTTTTATAAATATATTTTAACACTTTTTGCGATCGCAGGATTTTGTCTTTTTGACAGTAAGACCCGCCTACGGGCGTTTTACTCTCAAAATGAAATATTTCAGAACAAATTTTCTGTATTCACAATTATATTACAAATGGATATACATTATAATTATATTCTTTCTAATCAATATATTTCTATCCATAGTATATTTTATTGCAAAATTATGAGCACTGGGTACACACTTATGAAAATGTAATAGACAAATTACGAAAGAAACGCCCACTGACGGAGTTACAGATTTTCAAATGGCATGAATCTACGTCAGCAGTCGCGAAAGGGTTAATTAAGGTATTATATTGTCATAGAAATTATAAAATGAATCGTACAGTTCCAAAGAGTTCAACTGACCCAAAACTAGTAAGTGCGATTAAAATAGTTTAATATTTACTTCATGAACCCTTCCGAAAAGATTTTGTTTATGCGTTGTTGTATAGATATATATATCTATATTATTTCATTTCGTATATTATGTTACACCTACGAAAGAAAATTTAAGCTTTATTGGTGATCAGTACAGCCATAATATACACTTTTACTTGAAAAATATTGCACTTTTTTCAAAGAGTACTGTATGGACTAATCGCAAGTGTAATGTATTTAAATAGACCTAAAATTAACTAAAAAAGTACTGAAGTGTATACAAATCTAAAAAATTGAATTCAGTATAATTAAGGAACAGGAAAAAACAAGTAACGTTTTATTAATTTTTTCATTATTTTTTTCCTGAAAGATTTCCCGTGTGAAACATTAAAATTTTGTCTATTTCTTATAAGATCTTAATTTTATTTTTCTATATTTGCAAATAACCCCCTAACACATTTTTGATTATAACTCTATAAATACTAAAGATAAAGTATACAAACAGCATACTTTTCCGCACTGCCAGACTCTCAGAAATTCGAAAATGAAGTCAAAATTGGGTGTTGGTATTGAAAAAATCAAAGTTGGCGCTCATTTGAATATGTAGATGACCCCTAATTCAAAATTTGACGACATATTCAGAATGTGCTTTTAATTTCCTGTCGAATTATGTCTATTAGATGTTCCTGCGCCTATTAATAACGAAATTACAGCGGGTGTTGCGTTTTTTTTTCCCCCGACTGTACATAACAAACAGGTAAATTTCTCATGCACAAATCAACTGGTAAGGTTCGTTGTAAACTTATTTGAAAGCTATTAGAAATAACCATTTTTTGTTAATTCAGCTATAGCTAGAAATGTTTTTATTCTTTAAGCACTTGTAAATCGTTATTAAATCTAGATATTCACACAAAACTGATATCGTTCTAATTTTTATCGTTATATAGCAAACCAATCTATAGTGCGACTGTCAGGAGTTGGCCCCTGTCAATCAAACGTGACGTAGGCAGCGACGATTCTATTACCTTGAAATCGGTTGAGGTTGAAAAGGGAGGTGGTTTGCTATCTTTACGAGTTTTGTGACATTTTGGCGAAAATACTGTTTATTATCTATTTACTTATTTCCAAATTTGGAGAACTTTTGGGCTTTCTAATATGTTATATCATTAAAAAATATTTGTTACATTATAACTAATTATTAATACGATGAGGATTGTTATGATTGTCTAAACGATATTTCAAAATTTCGGTTTGCAGTCTTTTTTTTCTCTTTTTCATTTTTTTTTCCTTTCTTTCTTTCCTAATTTGGACCTAGCACCATAAATAAAACTACCAATCTACCAACCTTTCTTTCTTCTTGCTTTCTTTCTCCTTAAAAAAAAAAAAAAAAAGTGAAAAGAAAAGAAAAGAAAAAAAAAAAGAAAGAAAAATATTTAAAATTTAAATAAAGAACTGCACTCCTGTAATTATTTTTTCTTTCTTTCTTTTCTTTTTTTTTAAGACAAAATACATAGAAATTAAAAGCCATTCTAACAGTAATGTAAGAAATTATCTTTCATATTCGTATCTGATGTGTATGCAAATATTCTGAGAACTATTGTACATAATGCTGTAAATTATGCGTACAGCTCAATTTATTTTTATAAAATTCCCCATTTATTTATTCAGTATTTTTAAAAGTGTTTTTCTTTTCTTAAAAAAAAAAAAAAAAAAAAAAAAAAAAAAAATGACAGCGTAAAAACTTTTTTCATTTTTATTTTTTAAATGTTTTCAAAGAAAATTATTTTTTTCCTGAAATACAAAATAAAATGCGTAAACAATAATTTATAATCCATGCAAACAGCACGATTTTTTTTTCTTGTTTAAATTTATTGCTCGAAACTTCTTTATGCAAATTCGGTATTAGTGCTTATTGAAATTTCAGAAATTATTGAAAAGTGTTTTTTTTTTTTTTGTTTTTTTTCCCTTTTAGTTTATGTGTCATTAATTTTTAAATATTAACGCATGTTCCTTTTAATAGGCAAAACGAATTTCAGCTAGCGAAAAGTAAAAATTATTGGCTTGATGTGTTATTTTCATGGCAACCTTTTTTCCCCACCCATTCATTCTTTTCACTTTGTGCACCCCTTCCTTAAAGTAAACTCTTCGAAAAGAAGGAGGGGCGAAGGGCCAACTCGTGAAAGTTGAACTATATCTGTTTTTGAAACAGTTTTTTTTTTTCTTTTTTTTTTTTTTTCTATTAAAGTCGATTTTTCAATTTCAGTAGCTCAATAAAATAGATATTTTTATCTTCTAAAGAAAGTTGTAAAAATTTGACCAGCGATAGAATACGAAAAATTAAAGAAAAAAAAAATGCATTTTATCAAATAAATCATCCATGTATTTTACTGTTTATACTTTGAAAAATTGAAGAGTACTCAAAAATATCACATATTTAAATATACTCGATCCACAGTAGTCCTTGTTGATTTCAGTCTTTTAATCCCTTTCTTTTTCCTATTAAAATATGAGGAGATTGGAGCGAGCATATCCAACACCGGCTCATCAAGTGGGCGTCCGCTTCTCCCGTGTCGCTACCCTGCAACTGCAAATCGAAGACTCTACTATATGGGGAAAGTCCCAACATACTACTCCAATCGCTTGCTGTCTCAAAGGACGCTAGCGACACTACAAGAAGTGTTAAAATATTGTCTAATCGCTAAATGCGTTTCCAGAAAAATATTTATAAATAAAATTAAATCAAAATATAACGGTGGAGGTCAATTAATTTATTAGTGTATTATTTAATTTTATTTGTATTGCAGCACATTATTAAGGAACTGAATTTCGTAATGAGGCAAATACTATGTATATCAAATTGACATTTGTAAATATTAAAAGAAATATACAAATGAATTTCTGTACCTTTATAAATCACAACCTCTTTCTATAAGAAATTTCTTACGCATTCAGTATTTCAGAGATTCATATCTTACAACATCCTAATGATGAATCGGAAGATTTTTAGTACATGCCCTTTTTTCCACACCGGTGTAATTTTAGAGTAATTTTCTGCAAGTTTAGTTTGGATAAAAATAAAAAGAAAAACACTCTAAAAATGTACTGGTGTGTAAAAGGGCGTTTACTAAAAAATTTTCGGTTCATAGAGCGTTAGCAAGTATGGAAAATAAAGTTTTTTTTTTTTTTTTTCCTAACAGCATTTTTTCTAGAAAAATTTCTACCCTATAAATTCACAATAATATCCACAAAGATATGATAAGAAATTTCCGTAATCGAATATTGAGGGCATGGCTGCTAATATTTTAATTTATTCCGGAGTACTTTTAGCCCCGCCTTTATTTCGAACCCCTTTATTTATAGAGAAATTTCCTCCAAAATATATACATATATATATCATCGATAAAATAAGACAAAATTTCTTTTAAAAAATAAGTGGTACGAAATAAAGGTGGGGCTAAACATACTCCGGAATAAATTGAAATATTGGCAGCTACGTAATACAAGGCCGAAAAGGTGGAACTCTTTCATCCCTGGGTTTTCCTATATAAATATTTCATTTTTACACAAATCTAAATAAAAAGAAAGATGAAATACGATTTAAAAAGGTTTAGCAGGCGAATTAAAAGAGGAAAAAAATTGGATATTTTTTTAGAACATTTTAGCTTGGAAAAATTGCAAACATTTAATTTGGATTATAATTGAAATTCAATATACTTTGTATTCTTCGAAGAAATTTGCAATAATTTAATTTCAGGTTCATGTTTTAGAAAGAGAAATTTTTAGCAAAAGCAGTATTTAGCGGGTTTCATACAAGATCCACAGTATAAATTAATATTCTAAAACTAGCATGCATAAATCTTAATATTTGATTCTTTGTAAAGAAATTAATGCGGAGTTTCAAAAAAGAAGCGTAAAGGCACAAAAAGAAAGCATATTTTTACCTTTCAATATAGAAACAAGAACGATTCGGAATCTTTCTGGGTATACTAATTTAGAAGTATATAATAAGTTTTACATTATGAATTTTGAGCATTCTACGCATGGAGAGACAGAGAAACTTCTTGATGTACTTAAACCATGCTTTGAAAAATATGCACATTATTTTAAAAATTTGGGGAAGAATGTCGCATTTATAAGATGCAAACTAATAATAATAATAATAATAACAGTTAATTTTTACTAACTATGGGCTATTTAGTATTTGCTTTTATATGCATTTTTATACAGTGAGGCCACAGGCTATATTTTGCCCCTGATTCTTCAACCAGTATTTTTCTTCCGAAATTTTCAACAGTACGATTTCACGATTGATTATGAAAAACATTGTCATATAAATATATTGGTGTAAGCATCAGGAAAAAAGAGCGGGTTTGTAACCACCCAGTTACCACCATCTTATCATATCTATAGTACAGTCAAATAAGACCAAAAAACACCAAATAAGGGAAAAAATTATAAAGTTTTGAAAAATAACATTCCTGGGCATCTATTCTCCGACCAGAGTACACCACAATTCCGACTGTGGCAGCAGTTGTTTTGATCACGTGATGTCACATTCCGAATTTTGATTTGACGACTGTTGTTGTTTAAGGACGGTCGCTATGGCAGTCGGATCAGAGAATAGATACCCTGGGGGCTCTTGTAATGCAAAACAAAAAAGTTCCCCTTCCTGAGGTGGGAAGCCCCCCCCCCCTCCCCATTCTCCGCTTCCCCTTTTCCCTTCTAGGCAAATACAGCTCTTTCAGATTAACATATTCGCGACCGCTGACGTGAATTCACGTCATTTGAAAATCTGTAACTTCGCCAGTGGGCGTTTCTTTAGGTTGCATTGGTTACATTATTTCTTAACATAATACCCAATATTCACATTTGTGCAATCAATGCATTATGGATACAAATATTTTCATTAGAAAGAGTATGATCGTAATGTATATTGATTTATATTTTCTATATGAATACAAAAAACATTAATTTAAAATAATGTAATATAATAAATAACGCCCGCAGGAGGAGCTTGCTGCCAAAAAGACAAAAACAGGCGGTCGCGAAAGTGTCAAGAAAGACAGTGATAATAATTTATAAATGCTTGAATTTTCTGGGATAAAATTCATGAAGAGTCTGGAAAGGAAAAAAATTAAAATAAAAAAATCTTCCTGGTGAGACCCCTCCCCCTTTTCTTTTCAAACTGAATAGGTACTTCAGATTACAAAAAAAAAAAAAAAAAAAAAAGAGGGATTGTAAAGGAACGCATTATATGAGTAAATATGTATATTGCTTTGAAATTTTGAAATAAGTCTTGAGGGATCTAGTCATGTAAAACAAAAATGTTTTCCCACTCTCTGGGCGAAAGCTCCCCTCCTCCCCTATTTTCCCTCCAAACCATACAGTTCTTTCAGATTAAGAAACACTGAGAAAATAATTTATACATAACTGAAATTTTAGAATAACATAAATGGAAAAGAAAAAAAAGTCCCCTCTCCTTGAGGAGACACTTCCTTCCCCCTCCCCCCACTTAACTGTATAGCTCTTTCAGATTACGAAAATTAAGGTACTATAAAGGAACATAATATAGGAGTAAATATTTGTAAAGTTTTGAAATTTTGAAATAATACTCTTGAGAGCTCTAATAATGTAAAACAAAAAAGTCGCCCTCCCCGGGCAAATTTTACGTCCCGAAGCTTTCCCCCTATTTCCCCTCCAAACCTTAAGACACTTTCAGTTTAAGAAAAATCGGGAAATTATTTTATAAATGTTTGAAATTTTAGGATAACATTCATGAATAGTTTAGTAATGGAAAAGAAAGAAAATCCCCCCTCCCTCAGAAGAGCCTCCCCCGCTTCGCTTTCCTCCAAACATTGTATAGCTCCTTCATATAAAAAGAGTGGGGGGGCTAATCGAGTTCTTAAGATTATTAATATAAAAGTTTTTTTTTGTGTGTGTGTGTGTGTGTTTGTTTGTTTGTTTGGTTTTGTGATAGATAGAGGATACTTCCTCCAACGTGTCATGAGGCCGGATAAAAGAACATTCGGTAATGATTATCACACATACAATCTCTTTCGTTCGACGACGCTACAAAATTAATCCTGCTGTAATTTTTGGTGGCTACTCTGAAAGTGCTTTAAAACTTAGAAAAAAAAAAAAATGAACTTCAAAGACGAATAATGAAGCGTAATTACGGGGTATTTTATTTATTGATGAGACAACTCTTGTTGAAACTCAATCCACATTTCTTAGCAATTTAAATAACAAAGAAAGATTTATTTCGCAGCTTGTTCAGCGATTATACCTACGAGTTCTGGTATCGAAGCGAGGATATCAAAAGATGACACAGATGTTTTCAATGTTAGAAACGCGATTGATGCCTCTCACTTAAACAAGCAAGTTGTTGTTGGACAAGATGTTGACCTTACTGTTTTACAGATAGCTTTCACCGCATAAGAGATGGACATTCTAGTCGTGAGAGAAGGGAAGGGAAATCTTAAAAAAAGATTTTATAGTTCCAAGGACTCGGCAAAGTTCCTCTGTTACCAACAATTTCTGGGATTCAATCCCCTTTCTTCATGCAAGTAATGGCCTTTGGCCGCGTTCGGAAAAAGAAAAGTGCAAGTGGTTCAATCATTTAACCGATCTCACCGTCTCTATGATGTACCCGAAGTGTTCAATGATCCAAGATCGACTTGTTACTCAACTAAAAAAACTAGTAAAAAATTTATGATTGCATAAAGTTTAAAAAAAGTAGATGTACATTTTCTGAAATGAAAATATTGAACGATTTCAAATTTCACTGTTTTAATAAACTAATAGGTCAGGCATGCAATGCTATCATCCTTTTTCACTTGCCACCTACCATCTCTATTCTCGTACGGTTTACCAGTAAGTACAGATGTGGTTGGGATATCGTTCGGATCCAAAGAGGAAAGTATCTACTACTTTTCTCCTATATATCTCAGATAAGCACCTGTTCCAGAAAAGATACTAAATTTGGTTTCATGTGGCTGTACGCAAGGTTATGGAAGAAAATACAAATGTGTTAAAGCAGACTTATTGTGCACAGTAAAGTGTAAATGTTACCGCTAAAGTGCAGAAATCAGTTAATCTGCAGATTAGCTAGGTAATCTGCACATTAACTAGGGTGATCCGTTAAAGTGAGAAAAATTGTTTCATTTCTCAAATTACCTAGGTAATCTGCGAATTACCTAGGTAATCTGCACATTACCTACTATACACTCGTTAAAGTGAAAATAAGATCTCTGGTGGTGTAATGTTAAAGCACGCTGTGTTGTATTTGTTTTTTTCATTCGGGAAAAGAAAAAAAATAGTTTTCTATTCTTTCTTTACTTATTTTAATCTGTATGTGTTTTAATTTTTATGTCGTTTAAAGTTATATTTGTTTTATTTATTTATTTTTTATTTATTTCATCTTTTTTATTCTGTCAATATAAGTTTGAAGATGTTATGCATTTTTAATATGAAATATAATATCTTTAATAGCTTTCAATAAAGTCTATTTTATAAGTGAATGTTAGAATTGTAATACAGTAACGATTTCTTTTCAAATAAAAATATTTAACAATTTAAAAAAAAAAAAAAAAAAAAAAAAAATTGTTTTATTAACAACTTATATTGCTATTACTATATTTTAAAAAAAGTTATGCACCAATTTTTAATTCGCTAAAGAAATATTAAATTAGACAAATCAGAAGCATTTTAAGAAGTACTTCAAATAATTAAAATTGCTTTAATAATTTTTAGAACGCATGAAAATTAAAATGACAGTTTTCCAATGCTTTATTAAACTATATTTTGCAGCATACATATATCTGTACAATTTTAGCAAATATATTAATTTTACAAAAAAAAAAAAAAAAAAAAAAAAAAAAAAACTTTATTAACACATTTTATGTGATAAACTACAACGAAATTATTTGAAAAAGCGAACAAAATTAAAATTAAAAATATAATCATGATATATAAATTATATAAAGGAAACTTGAAATTGAAAGAAACAAAAAAGAAAATTGTAATGAAGTGCTAAAAAATGCATAAAAATTTCATACTAAGTATTTATTAAATAATGCGTTAATATTGATTGCCATATTTTCCAGAGTTAAAAATTAATACATGTTTTTTTTTTTTTTTTTTTTTTTTTTTCCAGTAAGTAACAGTAATTTAAATCAATTTTAAAATAAATTAGTTTTAAAAAGTTGTGGTTTAATAGTTTTATTTCGGGAGAAAATAATTACTGTGTTGTAAATTTAATATTCATATTTGAAAATGAAGTTTCACGAGAGAAAGCTTTTAATTAAAATTAGATTTCATTAATAAAATGCAGACCCTTATCAAACTTATATTGACAGAATTTAAAAAGAGAAGAAATAAATCAAAACAATTATAACTTACTTGTTACTTTAAATTTTGTGTTGGTCATAAGACGAAACCTAATATCATAGCTTCGATGATCCACGTTTTGCGCTTACTGTTTATCATAGCGGAACGGAAGGGATAAAAGTTTTGGTTTGTGTTTGAAGGTCAATCGCGTCACAGACTAATCTGGGATTCGCGTATCTGTATCACATGACTGTTTGACGTCATAGTGAATGTAAAAAAACTAACGCTCGAAACAAACATTTGAACTTTAACGACACAGAAGCCGTTAATCTACAGATTACCTAGTTAAAATGCGGAAAACTCTTTATTCCGCACTTTAACGGGTCATTTTAGTTAATCTGCAGATTAGCTAGGTAATCTGCAGATTAACGGATTTCGCGTTTTAACGGTAACATAAACATTGTCACGAGCAATAGAGAGCCCATTGACATGACAAAGAAGTTTGAAGAAGACATTCATGATGAACTTGATTAATTTTAATTGTATATTCAAACGGTTATTTGTAAGTAATAAGCTTATTCACATACGTTAAAATTGTGTTTCCTGCATTTTACTTATTTATTTTACGAGTTATTACCTAAAGTTCATTATTATCATTTGAATTTTTCAATTTTTTTTTTTTTTTTTTATTTAAAATAAGAGGCAAAATAATTGCTCGTTTATACATAGCGCCGAGGACATTTTTTTTTTTTTTTTTTCAGAATTTTTCAAAAAAACATTGTTTTTTTTTTTTTAAATAATAGCTGTCTTTGAAAAACAAACAATTTTGCATAAATTAGGATAAAAAGAAAAAATGGAAAACTCACGGAAAATATCGAAGGTGTTTTTATGGAGGGGTGCATACTGCCCACAAAGAGGGACTTATATTGTTTGCCAATAAGATACCCTATATGAGATGTTTCCCAATGTTTCAAATCTGTTTATTTAATTCTAATTCTAATTCTAAGTCTAATTATTATTATTATTATTATTATTTTCTAATCTGAAGGAACTATTCGGTTTCAGGGGAGTAAAGAAGAATTTCTTTCTTCCATTGAGAACTTCCAAGCGTAATATCCTAAAAATAAAAAAATTATTTAAATTATTTCTTTTAATGTTTTTTGCTTTCAACGAATTCTACGATTATGGGGCGAAAGGGTGGGGGGAAGAGAAGCTCTCACACCAGAGAATGATGAACTTTTCGTTTCCTATTATTATTAAAACATTTGTCCTTAAGTTCCAAAACTCTATAAATTATTTTTAATTTCAACGAATTATATTCTTTCTTTTCCGGGGAGGGGGGAAAACTCTCACCTAAGGCCGGGGAATTTTTTGCTTTCCATTATGAGACACCTCAAGAGAATTTTCGTAAATTTTAAAACTATAAACTATTTTCCTATTTTTCTTAATTTCAACATATTGAACTTTTTTATTTCGGGGGGGGGAGGGGGGGGGGGTAAAATAACTCCCGGTGGTGGATATATATATATACACACATTAACGACTATTAGACCCGTTAAAAATGTTCTACCAAAATTTCAAAACTCAAAAAAAATTTTCCCCACTTTTTAAATTTCAACAAATTGAATAATTTTTTGGAAGGGGGGGGGGGGAGAAAGTGTAAATTTCTACCCAACTTTTTTTTTCCAACTTGGGTCCCCTCCCTAGGGTGGGGAAATTTTGTTTTGCATTATTGAACCTCTCAGGAATGTTATATCAAAATTCAAAATCCTATAAATTAATATCCTATTTTTTTTCTTTAGTTCAATGAAATATACGATTTTGGGGGGATGGGGGGGGGAAGCTTCCTCCCTTAGGATGGGGAACTTTCTTGTTTTGCATTATTAGAACTTTCATAAGTATTATCCCAAATTTTCAAAACTTTATAATTTTTTCCGCTATTTTTCCTTATTTGAATTTACCATCATGCGAAATTATTTTTACCAGATGATGTCAATAAGGATACAATATAAGCATTCTCGGTTCAGTACCATCTACTATTAGTACCCCATCATACTTTAGGTATGGGGAACTCAGGTAATCGTGAAATTTTCGAAATCTGTTTTTTGACTTTTTTACACGTTTTCAGGTGTGAGAAATGCGAAAATGACAAAATTTGTATGGTGTCCGTCTGTAGGGTGCCTCTCAGTCCGTTAGTCCGTTAGTCCGTTAGTATGTTAGTCTGAGTACACGATATCTCAAGAAAAATTTTCGCAGAGAAGTCGGATCAGTTTTAAAATATTACTTTCAGTACTGGAAAGAACCTTATTTATTTGCAACATTCGAATTTAAAAACTTCATAAGTTATTAAAAAATTACGCTTTTCTTAACATGGGAGAACAGGACAAAATTTCACTTAAACATGCATTAAATGGAAATTTTATTACTGTAAAAATGTCAGACTAGTTTTAAAATATCAGTTTTGATGCCGAAATGAACATCAGTAACTATAAATATGCTATTTTGAAAATTTCGCAAGTTATTGGAAATTTACGAATTTCTTAACATAGCAGTATAGGGCAAAATTTTACATAAACGTCAATTTTTAGAGATATTTTCATCGTAAAGATGTCAGACTACTTTTGAAATATTATTTAGGACACTGGCAGGAATATTAATGACTATGAAATTTCCAATATAAAAATTTTGAAAGTTATTGGAAATTTACGAATTTCTTAACATGGCAGAATAGAGCAAAATTTCACATAAACGTCAATCTTGAGGGATATTTTCATCGTAGAGGTGTCAAACTACTTTCGAAATATTATTTAGGATACTGGCATGAATATCATATACAATGATTTTTCCAATTTAAAAAATTAGTAAATTATTTGGAATTTACGATCTACTTAACATGTCAGAATAAGGCAAAATTGAGCATAAACTTCCATTTTCAGGATCATAAATATATTAGACAACTTCAAAATTACATGTATGATATCTGTTTGAACATGATTGTATACAAATATTCTAATTGGAAAATTTCGTAAATTATTCGTAATTTACGATTTTATCAACATAGCGAAATTGAAAATTTTTCATATAAATATGAATTTCGAGGATTATTGCATTGTAAATAGTAGCATGAAAACTAAACAACGGAATTGACCGTGATAATATAAATCAATCGATTAGAATTAGATAAATATATCGAAGTGAACGGTTGATAGCCTATTAGACGGGGATTTCATTCTGTCACTGTATCAAGCTTTAGTCAAATTCATTTCTTTTAACATGATTATAATATGTCTCGCACTAGAAATTTATGAGAACATAAATATGGTGGAGAACTGAGCAAAGTCCACCTATGCCAACTAGTTTTTTGTTTAAATAAGTTATTTCTTTTAAAACCATCCATTTAGATAATTTACAGTTCTTCACAGAAAATTTGTGAAGGCTGATAAATTTATTTATATTCGCAATTTATCATGATATGTCTTGTAAAAACAAAAATTGATTAATTTATCTTTATAATACATTTAAGATTTATTATTATTAATTTTATCATTAATCCACAAAACGAAGATAACATTCTAGAAAGATAGCAGCCCTAAACGAAGATAGCAGCCCTAGGTCATTAAAAACCCTAGCCAGAATTTACCTTTACACTTTTTCTTAACACAGCAGCAGAACTTACAAGGAAAGTATGCATCAGTAAAATTGTTATTGAAACCAAACTAAGCTTAAATTAAAGTGTAAAATTGATCACAATTGTTTGAATTACAATTTTGTTCACCGTTAATTATTGTTCATCACGAACATTTTTTTAAATATTTGGCTTTTCGTCGAGGTTAGTAGATTTTTAAAATTCATATTTACACAGATTTGAATTTTTAAGTTGTAAACTTATTATAAATTAGTGAAATCATTTTGAGGAAATTTGTCACCGTGTTCAATTTTATCGTCTGTTCTTCTGACACCACCAAATTTGACTGCTTAAGGAAATATTAGAATTAAAAGTTAAGCATCAGTTGTTGTTCATTCAGGATTTTTCATGCGAAAAATTGCATGAATAATAATTCAATTGACAGCAGACGATTAATTCTTGCTATTAATGATGTCGACGAAACCTAGTAATTAAAAATTTACATGAAACACTAGCACAAATCATTGACGAAATTTTGTCTAAATGTAACATAAAAGCGTTTCCTGTTAAGTTATTCATTTCTTTTAATTTATTAAATTAATATAAAAATTAGTTAAAAATTAAATTGTCTGCGCAGAGAAAAACCTTTTCTAATATAATTTATATTTTTTATTAAAAAAAAAATTCAGTTGAAATAAAAAATTAAAATACGAAACGTCATTGCGGTGACTCGATCTCAGGACCTCCATATCACAAGTGAAGCAAGCTACCATTCCACGATCCGTTCTTACTACAATAAATGCTTTGTTTTTATAGTAGAAATAACTGAAACAATTAGAGGGGTCATATCTCGCCCCCATGGGGGTTGTTCCAGCAAATTTGTATTCTCTCGTATGTTTTCGACCATAGTCCTTAATTTACGCTTGGTTTGATTTCAATAGAAATTTTACTGATGCATGCCTCCCTTGTTAGATATAGTTGAATGTATTGCATAATGAAACAGAATGACATTAACATTAAATTATTTCTGAATAATTTTCAATAGCATGTGTCAGAGTCCACGCCCTTTTCGCAGGAACTTTTCAGAGATGAGAAATTTATGCCTAATTTTTGAATGTTCTGTAAAATCGGCGGAGAGTACTATCCATGTACTTGTTATACAAGTATTAAAAAAGTTAGACTCTTCCAATCACATTTTGGAAATTCGCTTATTAATATCAGGGGTCGTACTCTCCGACTTTTTTTCAGGACACACTCAAAAATAAGAAATTTTTGTCTTTTTAGCCACTACTAATTTTATAAAGAAAAGTTTCTGGATATGTTTATAGTGATGTTCCATAATTGCACGGTGGGGAAGAGTACTGTTTCTATAGCAGCAGGAGAGCACTGTTTTTATATTACATAAAAACAGTGGTAGCAATAAATAAAATAATTTTTATTATTGAGAGTGTCCTGAAGAAAAGGCGGAGAGTACGACCCTGTTAATATGCTTTCAATCATAATTATATCCATTAATTTACACATTATTTATCTTATAGACAATAATTGGATTTATATCTTTACCACAAAATTATGATATGCATTTATTTGCATTTTCATTTGAAATGTGTTAATATAGAAAATATTGTAATTAACCATGGTAAAAGTTTATTTTTCAAAATGTGTAAATCATCAGTATAAAATGTATTAATTTTAAAAAGCAATTCAAACAAAATAATCATTAAAATAAACAAACAAACATGTCCTCCACACTAGGAATAAAGTATGTTTGTGTATGGAATATTTCATCCACTTTTTATATCTATTGCTTTGAATAATTAAAAACTTGTCATAGTTGCCAATATTTTGAATTATTCCGGAGTATTTTTAGCCCCGCCTTATTGAACCACTTTATTTTTAGAATAATTTTCAGCAATATTTAATTACGATAAAATACGCAAAATTTACTCTTAAGAGACGTTGTATAATATAAAGGCGGGGCTAAAAATGTTCCGAAATAAATTAAAATTTTGGCAACCTTGATTTTGTAAAAGTGTTCTATGTATTCTGAAGTACGATTCTCCTGATTTCTAATATTATAGTAAATTCTGTATCAATTTCTGTATGAATATTTTTCTGTTTCTTTTTTTTCTTTCTTTCTTTTTTTTTTTTTTTTTTTTTAATCAATTTACAAATGAATGCTTATTTTAGTACACATAAACATACAATTTTTGTTATTGTAAGAAATAAATTATAAGTTATTGCATTTGAATATACAATCGAAACTTAAAGATATATGTTGCATCTAATATTATATATTATTAATTTTAAAATAACTAAACTTATTGTATTTTCTAAATAAAAACTTTTTTTTTTTTTAATAAATTCATGTTATAATACATATAAATATACAAATGAATGAATAATATAATTGTACATAAACATACAGTTTTTTTCTTTGTAAAATATAAACTGTAAATTAATGTATTTAAATAAAATCAAAAATAAATAATAAGTTAATAAGGGGAGTTTCAAAACGTGATGGGCGGAGACTCTTTTTTTTGAAAATGTGAAAACGAATGGTACATAACAAACAGTTAAATTTCTCATGCACAAATTAACTGGTAAGGTTCGTTGTAAACTTAATTGAAAGCTATTAGAAATAACCATTTTTTGTTAATTGAACTATAGCTAGAAATGTTTTTATTCTTTAAGAACTTGTAAATCGGTATTAAATCTAGATATTTAAACAAAACTGATATCGTACTGAAGGAGCTTTCAGCTACTGTTTCTATAACAATTAAAAACTTAATTATTTAACTAAAACTTAAAACACAAAGCTCAAATTAAGAGAGGGTTCTTGCAGATTAACGTAATTTTATAAACGATCTATTTATTGTAATTTCCGGTGTATAATTCACATGTATGATGTGATTTCCTCCACAGGAAATTTTATTTAATAGAAAAGTCCAACACCCCCACCCCCACCCCCACCCCCTCCTACAAAAAAAAAAAAAAAACAGAATCAACTGGTACAAATGGAACCTTCTTTGTGAAATAAAATTTCAAAAGCAAAACTGGCTTATCTGACTTGCGGATTTCATGCCGAAAATTACGACAGAAGTAATTTTCGAAACGTAGTAGAAATCATGATGGTAGAAACATAAGCCACTGATCTGCACCCATTCTGAACACCCATATTCATAAACACTGTAATGTACACTCAAAAATAAAGAATGGCGTGGTAGCTCTCAGTGAGAATCGTTCTTACAGGATAAGGAACATCACCCAAGTGTCCGGCTGCGATTTTAATGAAATTTTAATTTCTTATAGTGGGCATGCACCAAATATTTTTTATCATAGAAATTTTTGCTATCGTCCATGTTTTCTATATTTATTGACATTTTAAAATGTTAAAAACCCCATCAGACAAATATCAACAGTAAGCTCCGCCTTTGGGCGTGATTTAAAAATACTAAATGATTTAGCAAAATGATTTTGCGCTTTCATGTTTAAGTTACAAATGAAAATTTATAGTACTGAAAATTATTTAGAATGAATTATTCATTTGAGTATTCACTTCCTGTACAAATACAAATTTTTCGCATATTTCTGAATAAAATTTAATGGCATATCAAATATGAAAGAAACGCCTAAATTTCATTGAAATCCGGGCCGGACACTTAGGGGATGTTCCTCGTTAGTACATTTGTTTAACCGCCTGTCAAACAACACATTAAGCGTATGCCTGTCATTTCTACACTTGTGTAATGCTGCATACTATTCCGCTGCGACTACGACTCGGATAAGAAATTATCTGGTAATGAAAATTCTTGTATAGTTCAGCTCTCGTGGCAGCATACTTGTCAACATCCTAATTAATATTCCGTAGTGTTCTTAACCCCGCCTTCTTTATCAAACCAGTATATTTTTGTTGTACATTCTTTCTTATTTAATCGTAATTACATCATAGCTGCCAATATTTTAATTTATTCCGGAGTAATTTTAGCCCCGCCTCTATTTCGTACCACTTTTTTTTAGTATTTTTTTCTTACTTTATCGGAATTATGTATTGAAGAAATTTTTTATAAATAAAGTGGTGCGGAATAAAGGCAGGGCTAAAAGTACTCCGGAATAAATTAAAATATTGGCAGCAGTGAATTACATTTGCAGAATATTACTCTAAAAATTTACTGGTGGGAAAAAAGGGCGGGACTTGCGATGCTACGGAATATTAATGAGCAAGTTGGCAGCCACGTAAATATCTACTATGCTTACTTGATTTTCCAATTCGCTTATATTGGTGCAAAACCAATTTTTTAATTGCAGGTTGTCGACGTAGTTAAATGTAGCCTGTCTCGACCTAGCCCACGACTCCCAACGTTATTTTAAGCCTAAATCGCCAGATGTATATATATATACATCTGGCGTAAATATACATTTGGCGACACATTAAACCCTTAACGGGTTAAAAGCTTGTGACGCAGCATTTTATTTCGATATGAATTGGAAATATGGGTCTTAAAAGTAATGATATCAAATTTGAGTGACGCTTTGCTATTAATTGAAATATATTACATAGATTTTCTTATTTCATCATTTGTTTTTTTTTTTTTTTCTTCTATTTACATCACAGTGTATACATAATATTTTCAATTTCAGCACGAAATATATATAGAATTTACTCCCCGATACTTTTTCATCTGCACCTCGTGAATTCAAAATATGAGTTTTAAAAGAAATGATATAATTTCTGTGACGCCTCAGTGTTACTTTAAAAGATTTATTTTTAGATTTCATTACAATTACTTTTGTTTTGTTGAATAAAGTATATTTACACATTGAAATAATGCTTTTAATTTTCAAATATACTGTCAAATAATCGCACTTTTATTGAATTTATATTATAAATTGAAATTATCTAGTTCAATAAATTGATTTGTCTATTGCGTCACGCTATCCAAAACTGAAAGTAAAAATTTTGTAAATGTTACTTTGTATCATAGTAGTAAGTGAAAATGTGTGCAAAGAGATTGTGTGATGCAAAGAAAACATTTACATAATTTTTACTTTCAGTTTTGGATAGCGTGACGCAATAGACAAATCAATTTATTGAACTAGATAATTTCAATTTATAATATAAATTCAATAAAAGTGCGATTATTTGACAGTATATTTGAAAATTAAAAGCATTATTTCAATGTGTAAATATACTTTATTCAACAAAACAAAAGTAATTGTAATGAAATCTAAAAATAAATCTTTTAAAGTAACACTGAGGTGTCACAGAAATTATATCATTTCTTTTAAAACTCATATTTTGAATTCACGAGGTGCAGATGAAAAAGTATCGGGGAGTAAATTCTATATATATTTCGTGCTGAAATTGAAAATATTATGTATACACTGTGATGTAAATAGAAGAAAAAAAAAAAAAAAATGATGAAATAAGAAAATCTATGTAATATATTTCAATTAATAGCAAAGCGTCACTCAAATTTGATATCATTATTTTTAAGACCCATATTTCCAATTCATATCGAAATAAAATGCTGCGTCACAAGCTTTTAACCCGTTAAGGGTTTTTGTTTTGATATTTATTACACTTATCATTTATTAATAAATTTTTATCTGTTTATTATTATTACTGATTGTATAAATATTTGTACCTGTTTATAGCTTGGACTATTGGTGTTTGGTATTTTGGGAGTAAGGCTTATTGACTACTCTAGTGTCTTAGACCTAAGGGGGAGTGTCCTCTGGGGGGAGAGGGGGGGTCTTTCTAAAGGGTCCTAGCCCGTATTTATAAAAGTTTCGGAGAAAACTGCAAAAAAAACTCTGAACAGCTAGGCCGACAAGCACGCCCTGGGATCGAACCCGGCACCTCACATCTACCAACTTTGAGCGTAGAACCGCTTGGCCTTTGATAGGCCCTACAGCTTAGACTAATAATTTTTTTAAAAATCTGTACGAGTAAATATTAAATGTATTACAATTTATACATGTCCAGAAAGCATTCATATTTCTCTTGTCTCACGGTAATTATAAGAATTTCAGATGCAATTCAAGCTTGTTTAACATTCAGAATTATTGCTTTTTCATAAAAAGTTGCAATATCAGCAGTCATAAAAAAAAAAAAAAAAAAAAAAAAAAAGTTATATTTTTCTATAAAATATTTAAATACAAAATATTAGGCTATGCATTTTTATTTTACTGGTTAAATACATAATACTAAAAAAATTAAAATATACAATGTTGTATCGCAAATAAAATGATTTTCAACCAAAATTATTTATAAAATTATAAATTTTTAGAAAGGTTTTGTTTTTATATTAATCAAAATGTAAAAAACATTAACATGTTTACCTTTTAAAACATACTTATAAATAATATCGTATTGAAAACAACTATATTTTTGAAGTACACATAACTAAGTTTAACATATACTATATTAAGCATAGTTATAAATAAATTTCGTAATAATATATAAAAGTATCACAGCCACAGCATATTTTGAATGAACATAGAAATAACTCATAATAAAATTTGAAAAGCCTAATGTTTTGTTTTTTATATTAATCAAAATGTTGTAAAAATGTGTTTTTTAAAGAACATCAATCTATTTACTTTTCAAAAAATCTTTATAAACTATATTTTATTAAACTAAGTTTTTTTATGACAATTAAATTATAAATATAGGTTTATGACAGTTTTTGACAAGGAGGTTTTTGACGTGACGGTTTTAACCATGGTTTAAACCGTCAAAAACTGTCATGTGTCAAAAACCTGCCAACCCTGCTTGTAACTAAAAGGGATAAGCTCATACCATGAATTGTCGCTATACCGAGTTTGGTGGCATACTCGCCCATTTTCACTGTGAAAACTGTTTGCAGCAAAAGTTTAATGACTTTATATTTATATTTTCATAATTTTTTAGTTTAGTTATTAATAAACAACTCTTATGAATGTTACATTTCTTTCAATAATATATAAAAATAATGAAATTCTTACAACTACTCGGACTCGGTATTGGCCGAATACTTAGTCCAAATTCACCCGAGTAACGAGTACTCGGTACAGCTCTAAACCAAACCCAATTTTCTATACAAATATATGTATGATTTTTCTGAAAATGACTTTTGTACTTATTTTGTAATGTTTTCTAACAACAATGTTGAAATAAACATGGATTGTAGATCAATCGCATTATACACTTTTAAAATGTTAAAAGTTTGAATTTGTAGTTGAAACCAGCAAAATCATTAGCACAGGGCGCGAAATTTCCTCTCGCCATTGGTGAGTGGAATTTTTACTGTGGCGAGTAAAAATTTGGTCTAGTTATAGGTAGAATTCTTACATGATAAGGTGACAGAAAACATTCTTTTTATAGATTTAAATATGGCAAAATCTTGTCATCTTATAACCTCATATTTAACCTCTCCTTTTTCTCTTCTTTGAGTGTTGAGACTGTGTACGCATTGACCGACAATCGTCCCAGCCTGAGAAAGGAAAAATGCATAAAAGTACACGCATAAAAGTTTTAATCTCTAGGCAGTTTCGTTTCTCCCGCTGTGATTTCTTTAAGCAGAGTGAGAATAGACAAGTAGAGAGCCTCTTTGCTAGACGCCCACAATCCAAGAGAAAAAAAATTCGAAAGTTTGCCTATGCGATATTGGCGCATGAAAATGATCCCGATCCCTTTTAAAGATACTGCCTATGTTTATTTTGTTGAATAATGATCAAAAAACAGTTAACATTTTCCAGTTTTTGCTGAAACACCAAGAAGTTATGCTTGTTATGATTTGTAAGCAACAATTTTATCGAACATGTAATTCCGAAATGGCTATTTCAAATGACAACAATGAACAAGTTATACACATCGACATTCCATCTGATCATAAAAATAAAATGGACGAAAAAGACATTTCTGATGTAAAAAGTTAAATATATAAATAGGTAAATAAGGAAGCTTAATCTTGCATAATAAGATTTTCACAGGGTGTTGATTGAAAAAGTTTTTTTTTTTCCTCTTTTTTTTTTATTTTTTTTTTTTAATGACTCTTCCCATTGATAGATATTTTAACCTTTTTTTTCAGATCTCAAATATAATGCAATATAATGATTTTTGATTATAGATGATTATGAGACATGATGATATAAACGATACACTTTTAATATATATAATTTTAAACATATTTGTAAAACATTTCAGATAATTAGAAAAAATAAAAAACCCAAAATGCGTAAAACAGAAAAAAAAAAAAAAAAAAAAAAAAAAAAAAAAAAAAAAAGACAACCCTATTTTGCAGCGAGTATAACTTTTTTTTGGGTGAGTGTAATCGGAGTTGAAATTTTAGGCCCTGCATTAGTATATTACAGAGAAAATTCAAGATCAAACAAGCAAAATCATTATTATGACCAACACAGGAAGCGGTCTGAATAGCCTCCACACTAATTGCACTGATGGTCCAAATAGCAATGGCCACAAAAACCCTGAAAACTAATACCTGCATGCAGATAGGGCACACTTATTAGTGATATATTACATGGTTACTTATTATAAGTGATATTTGAAGAGTTCTTAATACATTTTAAGGAAACAACTACCTTTTTATTAAACATTAAAAATGAGTAATTTCTGCAAAAACAAAATAATTTAACATGAAATTCAAAGAAAGCAAAAATTTCAAAAACCCTGAATTCAGGGATAGCCCATGAAAAGTTTCACCCCTGAATAAAGCAACACTAAATAGTTATTAAAATCTAGTCTTCTGTGAAAAAAATTTATAATTATCTTATTAAAATACAATTTATATATATAAGCAAGAAAAAACAGTTGTTTGTCAATGTAAAGAAAACTATATGACTCGAGGAATGTAAAACATAAATAAACAAAAATAAAATGTAATGCATAAGTGAAAAAATAGAAACACATTTAGACCGTTCAAAATTAGTACAGATAGGTTTTAGAGACCTGCAAGTCAAATGAGGATATTTTCGAAAGTGATTAATATAGCCGTTAGTTTCACTAAACTAATGTAATTTTATTTTTTATGATATATATAAACAAACACTTACCTGAAAAAAAGAAGGGTAGTGCAAAAAAATATATATACAGTGTGACTCCCGAATGTCGGATTTTATAATTGGTGACTGAAATAAAATTGTCGTAGTATGTGACAAAATATTTAATAAACACATACGTGAAACAATAATCTTTCAGTCTAGTTGATCATCAAAGACCCGTTAAAAATGTAATCTACAATACTTCTCAATAAAAAATTGTATTGATTTTGGAAAAAATAAAAAAGGTATCATATTCTTAACAAGCCGCCACAAGCGGAGGAATACAGTACGTAAACAAACCAAACTAGCTAGCCCTGTCTTTAGCGAGCGCCAAGAGTTTTGGATCTGGATAAAGTACGCATGCGCTCCAAAGACCATGGACCATAGTATAAATTTCGTGTGCATGAGTGATTTAAACTTTTCTGCTTTAATTTTTTTTTTATTATTATGAATAACGATAAAATAGAATATCTATAATTAAAAAATACTTCTTTTATTTTAAATATATAATAAATATTTAAAACAAACAATGAAGTTTCTTTTTTGCATTTTATAAAAAAAAATCTAACTATTTTATTGACTGTATTCAGATTAAACCAACCAACCACAGCCTCAGAAAACCGAATGACGCCTGTTCTGAATTCTGAGAATATGCAGTTCAAATACATGTATTGGCGGAGGAAAAAATAGTTCGATTTTTAAGCTAAATTATTTAAGAAACAAGAGTTTTTTGGGAAAAACGGGCGACGTCATGCTTCACAGACAAAATAAATTAATATCATATATCAATTTCATAAAATTTCTTCGAGCCGTTTTCGAGAAAAAAAACTCACACAAAACACATTTTTCCTTTGAAGTCTTAAATTACAACTCCAGATCTCAAAATATATACAATTTTGAAGTGTGAAACTTTCAGGATAGCATCAGACAGAAGAAAAAAGGTTATTCTGAAAACATCAGATCAAAATATCTCCTATTTACTGAGATATTAAATGTCGGCGTTTCCAAATCCCTTTGATGTTAAATTAGCTGTATAATAGAGTGTCGCTGCTAAGCTTTGTTTGAGCTTTGCTGCGTCACTCAAAAAACTGCCGTTTTTTATGATATATATACATATTTAACTAAGCTCCTTGTTTATGCAAATTTGTCGGCTCACGAGTATATCAGGGTTTTTTTTTTTTTTTTTTTTTTTCTAATCATTTGTAAATCAGCCTTCCTTATAAATCTTACAATATTGTTCGATCCATCATATCACAAAATCATGCACAATATTCGTATACATCGATTAGAAGCAGCATTATTACTGTGCAAATCCTTTTCTGTAATCGTTTGCCTGTAAAAATTGCTATATTTTAATATTCATAAAAATATATATATATTTAAAAAAAGGGAGTATTTATCATGTGGTTTATTTTCCATTATATAGTTGTTTATTTGCACGGTCTTTTTAATACCCCTATTTCTTTACAAAAAAATTTCATCATGTTTAATCGCTAACAACTGCTAATAAATTTATTAAAAATTTCTGTTTAAAATTTACTGTAGCAAACAAACGTATTATTTGGTAGCTAAGTCATTCAAGTTTGTCGCTGTACTTTTGTAACACCCTGTAAATAAAATAATTATGTTTTTCTATATTAAAGAAAAATGTTACAAATATTTTACAAAGTATGGTATTATTCTAATTGAACATAGTACACTGATATTTTGGCATCAAATTTTTAAGAATTAGAAATTTTAAGGTCTTACAGATTTGTTTATATACATATTTTAATACGTTTATCTACTTAAACATATAAAATATGACTATCTTTTTTTAAACTGTTTAACTTTAGATGCAACGTCGTTGTTACATTCTTAGATGTACATAAAAAAGGTACATCGAAAATTATACACCGACGTGTAGAAAAAATAAAAAGGTGATATATGCATTTTTTAAACTGTGTGATTATTGAAATTATAAAAGTATTCTTTTCATTTATAAATGAAAACAATATGTATAGCAGTATTTCTGCTTTCAGAGAAGTAGAAATAATTTAAGTAAAACTGCCAAAAATTACTTGACAAATCCTGAAAGCTTTTTAATTTTATATGTCCAATTGTTTCTTGATTAATAACGCCAATTTTTAAAATGTGTATCTTTATCGTAATTAAATTGCACCTACGTAATACTGAAATAAAATAAAAATAAAATTGAGAATTAATACAATTTTTAAAAATCTGTTTTCATTTGAAATATATTTAGTTTTAAAAAATACGCAATTATATACATACCTGCCAACCATTTAATTAATATTCCGTAAAACGTTTAGTCCTGCTCCCTCATTATACACCAAACCCTTTTTTTTTTTTTTTTTTCCAGAGTACTTCTTATTTATTAGCAATTATACGTGAAAAAAAAAAAAAAAAAAAAAAAAAAAAAAAAGTAACTATTCTACGAAATTTTTCGATTCTAACAATTTTACGAAATAATTATTAGTGTGTTGGCATGTACAGTCACCCAAAAAAAAAACGCCACCCCCCCACCTAATTTTGCCGTAAATTATCGTAGAAACATGCGACTGGTACCGATCAGTTTGTAATAACATCTAGTTTATAATGTTATAGTTAGATTTTACTTAGGGGGTCGTCTACATATTAAAACAGACATCAACTTCATTTTTTTCAATGGTAACCCCCCTTTTTTATAATATTTTTGAATTCTTTAGATCAAATCATCACGGAAAATGGTATAGTTTATATATTTCGCTCAATTTTTCATAGAGTTATAAGCTGTCAAAATTTGGGGATGCTAATGTTAAATGAATGTGACAAACATTAAATCATATCTTCCGAAATAATTATGATATTTAAATTCTGTTTTTTTTATTCGTTAGAATGAAGTGACCCAAACATATTCCATGCAAATTTTTGCTAAAAAAACATTTTTTGAATTATGAAAATTTTTAATAAATTCATATTTGAAAAAATTATGAATTATGACCTTTGTTAATTTTTACACGAATAGAACGGGCATCATCAAAAACATGGGTTTCCAAATTTACAGCTCGTTCCTAACATTATTTTTTGAGTTACAGTGATATTTCATTTTTTACTGATGTTAGGGGGGCGTCACTTGTTATAATTTGTATCATCTGTGAGTCAATATTTCTATACATTTTGACGAAAAACTGTTTTAATTTACCTTTCTGTTATTATAATTGTTTTCTAAGGAACATTTCGATGTTTATTATACAAATTGGCTTATTTTTTATAAAATTATCGCAATGCAGGCAAGAGATTGGGAAAGAATTTCAAAAGAAATGTAGCCCCGCCTCTATATTGCGGAAACAGTATTAAAAAACCTAGTTTGCATACTCGTATATGACACTATATGTGACGCTGGTATGCATAAATTTCAATGGCATTTACTACATTGAATGCTGAAGACAAAATTTAAATGATTTAATTGGAAGTATGTAAAATAATTTTGTTTTATAATGTAAAGTTTTAGAAAAATTCTGTAAAGGCGTGGCTTTCGTTGCAGAAGGGAGTTTACTCGATTCTGAAATGTTAAGTCTTTGTTCTTAAATATTACATAACTTTTTCTAGCTTCTCACTGCTAAAATTCTTTTTTATCCCTTTTGTCTTTTGTTTTTAACTTGAATATTCTAGGATTCGTGCACCTCAATTAAGTATCATGACAGTAAAAAAAACGCGGTAAGACGAGGAATATTATTTGAAAGAGCAATACGCAGTGAACAATACTTTTGTTTTTTCCTTTTTTAAAATTAATATAATTGATTTTTATTAATTTTTATCAGAATTTTTAAAACAAATTTTCTGTTTTAATCTTGTGAAATTTTCGCATTTGCTTACTCTACCGTTTATGCTATTTAAATTTTATCGCATGACGTAACATAATAAAATATAAAACTTCTATTAAATGTTTTTTTAATACTGAATAATAAAGTGGTATTTTTTTTTCTTTAAATTTTAAAATCTATTATTGAAACAAAGTGCAATATTATTTATTTTCTATTATTCTAATCACGGCGTAAAACTGTCGTCACATTTATTACGGAAAAAGAATTTAAAACAAAGTAATATGTCTTATTACTTTTAAAGATATAGATTTTACACATTTATAATTAAGAATTCAAGTACAGTAGACAATTGCAGAACGGGGAATATTCGTTCTAGGCAATAGGAAACCGTTTTTTCCATGTTTATTTTCATATGAATATACACAATAATATCAATATGCACTCTTTCTATTGAAAAAATTTGTTTCATACTATTTTGTTTATATAAATATGAATATAAGGAATATTCTTAAGAAATATCGTAACACACAAATTGTGAAAGAAACGCCCACTGGAGGAGTTACATATTTCCAAATGACGTGAAACTACATCAGCAGTCGCGAAAATATTAAATATCCTTTCTCAGATTTTAGTTTAAATCTTGTTATGTATATTTTTGTATATTATCTATTGTTGGTTTGTACGCCTAAAATTAAATGTAAAACTTTATAGTAACACTTTCATGCGAGGCTTACTGTATAAAATAAAAATATACCCAACAAGAAGTAGATAATAATTGTTAGTTAGTAGATTTTAATTGTTTTTATATATATTTTTTGTTTTTTAAATGTATTTTAACTTAAATTTTTGTCTCTTAAATAAAACAGTTTTTCCTTTTAAGAAGTAGATAATTCTTTTTCTTAAATATTAAACACCTTTTTTTTTAACTGCTATTAATATTATTATCATTATTACTACTGTTCTTTTACCTTGATATTTAGATTTTTGTAATTCAATATTGTAGGGTTCATATCATTCAAGCTATTACTTTCCTTCGCACGAAGTGATGTATTTAACTTTCAATAATGTTTAATAAAATGAACCAATAAAAATCTTTTAATTCATAAGCTAATAAAGAAAGTTCTGCGAATTAGAATCGTTTTTTATTTTATAATAAAAATTCCTGGACTTTTTTTCCGGTGTGAAATTTTATAAATAATGAATATTGGGTAGTTGATCACGATTTATTTTTTCTAAATGTATAAACGGTCCCCTAACACATTTTCACGTGTAACTCTGTTTAAAATTGATTTAAAGTCTATAAATAGGTAAGTTTTCCGAACTGCCTTGATCTCAGAAATCTGAATATGAGGTCAAAAATAGGGGTCGTCATTGAAAAAAATGAAGTTTATACGTGTTTTAATATGTAGATGACCCCTTAAGAAAAATATAACTACACCATTAAAAACTAGACGTTATTACAGATCAATAGGTACCAGCCGCATGTTTCTACGATAATTTACGGCGAAATTGGGTGGGGGGGGGTGGCGTTTTTTTTTTGGGGTGACTGTACAGTAGTATAATTAATGCATGTTTTTTGCGTCATTCTTTTTATATTTATTTATTATAAGTATGAGAAGTGAGAAGTAGCAATTTTAATTTGACTTCTGCATAAATTGTGTTCAATCTAATTTTACCTGGAAAGAAGTTTAAAAATTATTTTGGATTTAAAAATTAAAAAATAGGTAATAACTGGTTTATTGCAGGGATGGAACACGGGCGCAGAATTCATACCGGAATGTGTTTAAGAAATTTCTCTACCTATAATATCGTCGATTTAAGAGGTAGAAAATTTTCTTACATTGATAGTGGTATGAATTCTGCGCCCGTGTTCCATCCCTGTTATTGGGATTTATGATAAAAGGCAAGATTTTAACTTTAAAATTTGTATTTTAACAAGTTGAATCTCCTTTATTAGTCTTAAAGTTTTAAAAAATATGCCTACCCAAATAAACAGAATTAAAGTGATTTACAATAACAATTTAGACTTGAATCTCGCTATAAAAAATCTTAAAAACATACTAACTGTTAACCGCTATCCTGTTTTTTTAATCAATAAACATTTCAGTATTCTTGATCACAATCCCACCTACAGATTGTTGTCCCATTTTGGGCGACATTTAAGTGCTGGTAAGTGGTCCTACTAGCTGAAACGGGTTCTATGTTTATAATGGGGGTGGTTTTCAATTATCCATTTTCTAATCACTATTCGAGTTTGTCCAGGTATGTATTTATATATTCCTGTATATTCTTGTATTTTATATTGATGTATTATATTTTGTGCTTGATTTCTGAATTTAATGGCTTTTTATGCTTTGTACTAATTAAAATTCGTTTGCTGTATGGTCTTACTTCCATCTGTGAGAAGTTGGGGGCTATAAACTTTTTTTTATGGTTAAATTACCAGCGTTTCGTCAGAAACTTCTTATATTCCTTTCCCTACATGGTGGAGCTCCCCTGATGAAGGCCCTCATGTGTTTTAGGATTAATTTTGCATCTGGCTTTAATTATTTTGTATATATATATATATATATATATAGAAAGAAAAATCGTGCGAAAAAATTTTAAGAAAGGAATGCAGTAACCGTTGCTAAAGAGCTCAACACTGTTACTGTTTAACTTTATATGGAAAAATAGAGTAATAAAATTCCCGCCGCACTAAATTACGTTCTATTTGTACATAATTTTTTATCTATTATTCAGAAAACAATAATATGGCATCGATTTCTTTATTATTATTACTATTATTTATTTATTTATTTGAAAGAAATATCCAAAAGACATACCATTGTAAATATGTAACTAAATTTATGTTTTACATTAATGAAGAAAATCATCATATGCTTATAAAATTTTAATAAATTTTTATTTATGAATTTAAATATACTTTGTTATGTATGAAATATAAATTCATTACATTTTTTTTATTAGTGCTAGAGTCCTATTTCAGTCGGTACAGTTGTCGAATTTTTATAATACACTCTTAATTAGTGCTAGAGGCCTATTTCAGTCGGTTTATTGAATGGGGATTTATTGAATGAAGTCCCCCAAGGCACAACTTTGACATGAGTCCCCCCCAAGGTACCCCTATTTCAGTCGGTACAGCGTTGTCGAATTTTTATAATACACTCTTAATAGTGCTAAGGGCCTATTTCAGTCGGTTTATTGAATGGGGATTTATTGAATGAAGTCCCCCCCAGGCCCAACTTTGACATGAGTCCCCCAAGGTACAACTTTGACATGAGCCCCCCCCCAGGCCCAACTTTGACATGAGTCCCCCCCAAGGCAAACCTTTGACATGAGTCCCCCCCCCCAAGGCACACCTCTCCCTCATTGGGAAAAAGCGAAAAAACGTTGTTTTGCGGCTATAAGACGTTTGGACTTCCAACGTTATTTGTTACAATATCTGCAGCTGAAACACATTGGTTTGATTTAATGAAAACTTTATCATGGAATTTAGATTGTCACGAATTAACTAAAGAAGAATTTGTGGATATTAACAAGTTCAGTAGTAGGCCTCTGGCACTAAATTAAAATCTGTCAATGTCAGATTTTCATGTTTTAAATAATGAAATAAAGTCGTGTCTGTATAATTTTATTATTAGTTTTAATCCTTTCTCTACAAAACATGACTATACTGAATAAAAAAGCTATTTTCTGTGCATAAACAATTATTACTATTAATTGTAATATTATATCCGATATTATTACTCTGTTACAGTGTTAGTTTTATACGAGCACTTACATATATATATATAATATATCAAACCAATCTATCTATTCTTGAAACAATTTTTTTTTTTTTTTTTTTTTTTGGCTAACAGCATTTTAATAGAAAAATGTCTACCCTATAAATTCACAATAATAAACACGAAGACATGATAAAAAATTTCAGTAAACGAATATTGAGGACATAGCTGCCAATATTTTAATTTATTCCGGAGTACTTTTAGCCCCGACTTTATTTCGAATCACTTTATTTATAGAGAAATTTTCTCCAATATATATCATCGATAAAATAAGACAAAATTTCTTTTAAAAAATAAGTGGTACGGAATAAAGGTGGGGCTAAAAATGCTCCGGAATAAATTAAAATATTGGCAGATATGTAATACAAGGCCGAAAAGATGGAACTCTTACATCCCTGGGTATTCCTATATAAATATTTCATTTTTTCAGAAACCCAAATAAGAAAGAAAGGTGAAATACGATTTAAAAGGGTTAAACAGGCGAATTAAAAGAGGGAAAAAATTGGACATTATTTTTTTAGAACATTTTAGCTTGGAAAAATTGCAAACATTTAATATGGATATTAATTGAAATTTAATATACTTTGTTTTCTTCGAAGAAATTTGGAATAATTTAATTTCTGGTTCATGTTTTAGAAAGAGAAATTTTTTGCAAAAGCAGTATTTCGCGGGATTCATACAAGATCCACAGTATAAATTAATATTCTAAAACTAGCATGCATCATTCTTAACATTTGATTCTTTGTAAAGAATTTAGTGCGAAGTTTCAAAAAAGAAGAGTAAAGGCACAAAAAAAAAAAATGCATATTTTTACCTTTCATTATAGAAACAAGAACAATTTGGAATCTTTGTGGATATACTCATTTAGAAGTACATAATAAGTTTTACATTATGAATTTTGAGCATTCTATGCATGGAGAGACAGAGAAACTTCTTGATGTACTTAAACCATGCTTTGAAAAATATGCATATTATTTTAAAAATTTGGGGAAGAATATCGCATTTATAAGATGCAAACTAATAATAATAATAACAGTTAATTTTGACTAACTATGCGCTCTTTAGTATTTGCTTTTGAATGCATTTTTATACAGTGGGGGTCACAGGCTATTTTTTTTCCCTGATTCTTCCGCCAGTATTTTTCTTCCGAAATTTTCAACAGTACGATTTCACGATTAATTATGAAAAATATTCTCATATAAATATATTGATGTAAGCATCAGGAAAAAAGGGCGGGTTTGTAACCACCCTGTTACCATCATCTTATCGTATCCATAGTAGAGTCAATGATACAGGTATGATGTGCTATTCCTCCACAGAAAATTTAATTTTATGGAAAAGTCTATTCCCCCACCCCCTCCTACAAAAAAAAAAAAAAAAAAAAAAAAAAGAAAACGGGGGGGGGGGGGGGGGAGAAAGAAAAACAGAATCAGCTCGTACAAATGGAGCTTTCGTTGTGAAATAAAATTTCAAATGCAGAACTGACTTATCTGACTTGTGGATTTTATGCCGAAAATTACTACAGAAGTAATTTCCGAAGCATAGTAGAAATCATGATGGTAGAAACATAAGCCACTGATCTGCAACAACTCTGAACACCCATATTCATAAAAACTGTAATGCATACTTAAAAATAAATAATGGCGTGGTAGCTGTCAGTGAGAATCGTTTTTACAAAGAACGTCACCCAAGTGTCCGACTGTGATTTTAACGAAATTTTAATTTTTGATAGAGGGCATGTACGAAATATTTTTGTTTATTGAAATTTTTGCTATCGTCCATGTTTTCGATATTTATTGACTGTTTAAAATGTTAAAAACCACATCGGCCACATATGAACAGTAAGCTCCGCCTTTGGGCGTGACTTGAAAATACTAAATGATTTTGCGCTTTCAGGTTTAAGTTACAAATGAAAATTTATTGAACTGAAAATTATTTCAACTGAATTATTCATCTGAATATTCACTTCCTGTATAAATACAAATTTTTCGCATATTTTTGAATAAAATTTGATAGCATATCAAATATGACAGAAACGCCCAAATTTCATTGAAATCCTAGCCTGACACGTGGGGGATGTTCCTGTTAGTACATTTGTTTAGCCGCCTGCCAAACAACACATTAAGCATATGCCTGCCAGTTCTACATTTGTGTAACACTGCATACTATTCCAGTGCGACTACTACTCGGATAATAAATTATCTGGTAATGAAAATTCTTGCATGGTTCAGCTCTCGTGGTAGCATAAAGCCTATCTTATAAATTTTACAATAATTTACGATCCATCATATTACAAAATCATACACAGTATTCTATTCATCGATAATACATCGATTAGAAGCAGCATTATTACTATGCATATCTTTTTATGTAATCGTTTGCCGGAAAAAAATTATAAATTTTAATATTAATAAGCCGCGCCCATATCTATATCTATCTATCTATCTATCTATCTATCTATCTATCTATCTATATATATATATATATATATATAAACTTAAAGCACCAGTTCTTACAGGGTTAAGAGGAATTTGCGGTCAAGGACTTCTATGAAATTCTGAAAAGAGGATTTATCATGTGATTTATTTCACATTATATAGTTGTTTATTTGTACGGTCTTTTTAATACCACAATTTCCTTACAAAAAATTTCATCATGTTAAATTGCTGAAAACTGCTAATAAATTTATTAAAAATTTCTATTTGAAATTTACGGTAGCAAGCAAACGTATCATTTGGCAGTTAAGTCATTCAAGTTTGTCGCTGTGCTTACGTAACACCCTGTAAATAAAATAATTTTGTTTTTCTATATTAAAAAAAAAAAAAAATGTTACAAATATTTTAAAAATTATTGTATTATTCTAATCGAACATAGTACACTCATATTTCGGCATCAAATTTTGAAGAATTAGAGGTTTTAAGGCCATACAGGTATATACATATTTTTATATGTTTATCTACTTAAACATAGAAAATATGACTATCTATGTTTCTACTGTTTAACTTTAGATGCAACGTCGTTGTTACGTTCTTAGATGTAAATAAAAAAGATATTCCGAAAAATTATACACCGAAGTGTAGAAAAAATAAGGTCATATATAAATTTTTTAAACTGTGTGATTATTGTAATTATAAATGTATTGTTTTCATTTCTAAATGAAAACAATATGTATAGCAGTATTTCTGCTTTCAGAGAAGTAGAAATAATTTAATTAAAACTGCTAAAACATACTTGACAAATCGTGAAAGCTTTTTAATTCCATATGCCCAATTGATATTTGATAAATAACGCAATTTTTAAAATGTGTATCTTTAACGTAATTAAATTGCACCTACATAATACTGAGATAAAATAAAAATGAAATTGTGTATTAATACAATTTTTAAAAATCTGTTTTCATTTGAAATATATTTAGTTTTATAAAATACGCAATTATATACATACTTGCCAACCATTTAATTAATATTCCGTAAAACTTTTAGTCCTGCTCCCTCACCATACACCAATCCTTTCTTTTTTTTTTTTTTTTTTTCAGAGTACTTCTTATTTATTAGCAATTATACAAGGGAAAAAAAAAAAAAAATTCTAACTAATCTACGAAATTTTTCGATTCTAACAATTTTACGAAATAATTATTAGTGTGTTGACATGTACAGTAGTATAATTAATGCAAGTATTTTGCATCATTCTGCATAGTAAAATGAGCGTAGGTGCCAATATTTTAATTTATTCCGGAGTACTTTTAGCCCCGCCTTTATTCCGCACCACTTTATTTATAGAAAAATCTTCTTCAATACCTAACTTCGATAAAATAAGAAAAAAATTACTTTTAAAAAATAAGTGGTACGAATTAGAGGCGGGGCTAAAATGACTCCGGAGTAAATTGAAATATTGGCAGCTATGTGTACAGTAGTATAATTAATGCAAGTATTTAGAGTCATTATTTTTATATTTATTTATTATAAGTATGAGATGTAGCAATTTTAATTTGACTTCTGCATAAATTGTGTTCAAAACCTAGTAACTTTACCTGGAAAGAAGTTAAAAAATTATTTTGGATTTAAAAATTAAAAAATAGTTAATATCTGGTTTATTGGGATTTATGATAAAAGGCAAGATTTTAACTTTAAAATTTGTAATTTAAAAAATTGAATCTCCTTTATTAGTCTTAAAGTTTTAAAAAATATGTCTACCCAAATAAACAGAATTAAAATGATTTACAATAACAATTTAGACCTGAATCTCGCTATAAAAAATCTTAAAAACATACTAACTGTTAACCGCTATCCTGTTTTTTTAATCAATAAACATTTCAGTATTCTTGACCACAATCCCACTTACGGTTTGTTGTTCCATTTTGGGCGACATTTAAGTGCTGGTAAGTGGTCCTACTAGGTGAAACGGGTTTTATGTTTATAATGGGGGTGGATTTTCAATTATCCATTTTCTAATCACTATTCAAGTTTGTCCAGGTATGTATTTATATATTCCTGTATATTCTTGTATTTTATATCGATGTATTATATTTTGTGCTTGATTTCTGAATTTAATGGCTTTTTATGCTTTGTACTAATTAAAATTCGTTTGCTGTATGGTCTTACTTCCATCTGTGAGAAGTTCGGGGCTATAAACTTTTTTTATGGTTAAATTACCAGCGTTTCGTCAGAAACTTCTTATATTCCTTTCCCTACATGGTGGAGCTCCCCTGATGAAGGCCCTCATGTGTTTTAGGATTAATTTTTCATCTGGCTTTAATTATTTTGTATATATATATATATATATATAGAAAGAAAAATCGTGCGAAAAAATTTTAAGAAAGGAATGCAGTAACCGTTGCTAAAGAGCTCAACACTGTTACTGTTTAACTTTATATGGAAAAATAGAGTAATAAAATTCCCGCCGCACTAAATTACGTTCTATTTGTACATAATTTTTTATCTATTATTCAGAAAACAATAATATGGCATCGATTTCTTTATTATTATTACTATTATTTATTTATTTATTTGAAAGAAATATCCAAAAGACATACCATTGTAAATATGTAACTAAATTTATGTTTTACATTAATGAAGAAAATCATCATATGCTTATAAAATTTTAATAAATTTTTATTTATGAATTTAAATATACTTTGTTATGTATGAAATATAAATTCATTACATCTTTTTTATTAGTGCTGGAGTCCTATTTCAGTCGGTACAGTTGTCGAATTTTTATAATACACTCTTAATTAGTGCTAGAGGCCTATTTCAGTCGGTTTATTGAATGGGGATTTATTGAATGAAGTCCCCCAAGGCACAACTTTGACATGAGTCCCCCCCAAGGTACTCCCTATTTCAGTCGGTACAGCGTTGTCGAATTTTTATAATACACTCTTCATAGTGCTAAGGGCCTATTTCAGTCGGTTTATTGAATGGGGATTTATTGAATGAAGTCCCCACCAGGCCCAACTTTGACATGAGTCCCCCAAGGTACAACTTTGACATGAGCCCCCCCCAGGCCCAACTTTGACATGAGTCCCCCCCAAGGCAAACCTTTGACATGAGTCCCCCCCCCCCCCAAGGCACACCTCTCCCTCATTGGGAAAAAGCGAAAAAACGTTGTTTTGCGGCTATAAGACGTTTGGACTTCCAACGTTATTTGTTACAATATCTGCAGCTGAAACACATTGGTTTGATTTAATGAAAACTTTATCATGGAATTTAGATTGTCACGAATTAACTAAAGAAGAATTTGTCGATATTAACAAGTTCAGTAGTAGGCCTCTGGCACTAAATTAAAATCTGTCAATGTCAGATTTTCATGTTTTAAATAATGAAATAAAGTCGTGTCTGTATAATTTTATTATTAGTTTTAATCCTTTCTCTACAAAACATGACTATACTGAATAAAAACGCTATTTTCTGTGCATAAACAATTATTACTATTAATTGTAATATTATATACGATATTATTACTCTGTTACAGTGTTAGTTTTATACGAGCACTTATATATATATATATATATAATATATCAAACCAATCTATCTATTCTTGAAACAATTTTTTATTTATTTTTTTTTATTTATTTTTTTTTTTGCTAACAGCATTTTAATAGAAAAATGTCTACCCTATAAATTCACAATAATAAACACGAAGACATGATAAAAAATTTCAGTAAACGAATATTGAGGACATAGCTGCCAATATATTAATTTATTCCGGAGTACTTTTAGCCCCGACTTTATTTCGAATCACTTTATTTATAGAGAAATTTTCTCCAATATATATCATCGATAAAATAAGACAAAATTTCTTTTAAAAAATAAGTGGTACGAAATAAAGGTGGGGCTAAAAATGCTCCGGAATAAATTAAAATATTGGCAGATATGTAATACAAGGCCGAAAAGATGGAACTCTTACATCCCTGGGTATTCCTATATAAATATTTCATTTTTTCAGAAACCCAAATAAGAAAGAAAGGTGAAATACGATTTAAAAGGGTTAAACAGGCGAATTAAAAGAGGGAAAAAATTGGACATTATTTTTTTAGAACATTTTAGCTTGGAAAAATTGCAAACATTTAATATGGATATTAATTGAAATTTAATATACTTTGTTTTCTTCGAAGAAATTTGGAATAATTCAATTTCTGGTTCATGTTTTAGAAAGAGAAATTTTTAGCAAAAGCAGTATTTAGCGGGATTCATACAAGATCCACAGTATAAATTAATATTCTAAAACTAGCATGCATCATTCTTAACATTTGATTCTTTGTAAAGAATTTAGTGCGAAGTTTCAAAAAAGAAGAGTAAAGGCACAAAAAAAAAAAAAAAAAAAAAAAAAAAAAAAATGCATATTTTTACCTTTATTTATAGAAACAAGAACGATTTGGAATCTTTGTGGATATACTCATTTAGAAGTACATAATAAGTTTTACATTATGAATTTTGAGCATTCTATGCATGGAGAGACAGAGAAACTTCTTGATGTACTTAAACCATGCTTTGAAAAATATGCATATTATTTTAAAAATTTGGGGAAGAATATCGCATTTATAAGATGCAAACTAATAATAATAATAACAGTTAATTTTGACTAACTATGCGCTCTTTAGTATTTGCTTTTGAATGCATTTTTATACAGTGGGGGTCACAGGCTATATTTTTTCCCTGATTCTTCCGCCAGTATTTTTCTTCCGAAATTTTCAACAGTACGATTTCACGATTAATTATGAAAAATATTGTCATATAAATATATTGATGTAAGCATCAGGAAAAAAGGGCGGGTTTGTAACCACCCTGTTACCATCATCTTATCGTATCCATAGTAGAGTCAATGATACAGGTATGATGTGCTATTCCTCCACAGAAAATTTAATTTTATGGAAAAGTCTATTCCCCCACCCCTTCCTACAAAAAAAAAAAAAAAAAAAACGGGGGGGGGGGGGGGGGGAAGAAAGAAAAACAGAATCAGCTCGTACAAATGGAACTTTCGTTGTGAAATAAAATTTCAAATGCAAAACTGACTTATCTGACTTGTGGATTTTATGCCGAAAATTACGACAGAAGTAATTTCCGAAGCATAGTAGAAATCATGATGGTAGAAACATAAGCCACTGATCTGCAACAACTCTGAACACCCATATTCATAAAAACTGTAATGCATACTTAAAAATAAATAATGGCGTGGTAGCTGTCAGTGAGAATCGTTCTTACAAAGAACATCACCCAAGTGTCCGACTGTGATTTTAATGAAATTTTAATTTTTGATAGAGGGCATGTACGAAATATTTTTGTTTATTGAAATTTTTGCTATCGTCCATGTTTTCGATATTTATTGACTGTTTAAAATGTTAAAAACCACATCGGCCACATATGAACAGTAAGCTCCGCCTTTGGGCGTGACTTAAAAATACTAAATGATTTTGCGCTTTCAAGTTTAAGTTACAAATGAAAATTTATTGAACTGAAAATTATTTCAACTGAATTATTCATCTGAATATTCACTTCCTGTATAAATACAAATTTTTCGCATATTTTTGAATAAAATTTGATAGCATATCAAATATGACAGAAACGCCCAAATTTCATTGAAATCCTAGCCTGACACGTGGGGATGTTCCTGTTAGTACATTTGTTTAGCCGCCTGCCAAACAACACATTAAGCATATGCCTGCCAGTTCTACATTTGTGTAACACTGCATACTATTCCAGTGCGACTACTACTCGGATAATAAATTATCTGGTAATGAAAATTCTTGCATGGTTCAGCTCTCGTGGTAGCATAAAGCCTATCTTATAAATTTTACAATAATTTACGATCCATCATATTACAAAATCATACACAGTATTCTATTCATCGATAATACATCGATTAGAGGCAGCATTATTACTATGCATATCTTTTTATGTAATCGTTTGCCGGAAAAAATTATAAATTTTAATATTAATAAGCCGCGCCCATATCTATATCTATCTATCTATCTATCTATCTATCTATCTATCTATCTATCTATCTATATATATATATATATAAACTTAAAGCACCAGTTCTTACAGGGTTAAGAGGAATTTGCGGTCAAGGACTTCTATGAAATTCTGAAAAGAGGATTTATCATGTGATTTATTTCACATTATATAGTTGTTTATTTGTACGGTCTTTTTAATACCACAATTTCCTTACAAAAAATTTCATCATGTTAAATTGCTGAAAACTGCTAATAAATTTATTAAAAATTTCTATTTGAAATTTACGGTAGCAAGCAAACGTATCATTTGGCAGTTAAGTCATTCAAGTTTGTCGCTGTGCTTACGTAACACCCTGTAAATAAAATAATTATGTTTTTCTATATTAAAAAAAAAAATGTTACAAATATTTTACAAATTATTGTATTATTCTAATCGAACATAGTACACTCATATTTCGGCATCAAATTTTGAAGAATTAGAGGTTTTAAGGCCATACAGGTATATACATATTTTTATATGTTTATCTACTTAAACATAGAAAATATGACTATCTATGTTTCTACTGTTTAACTTTAGATGCAACGTCGTTGTTACGTTCTTAGATGTAAATAAAAAAGATATTTCGAAAAATTATACACCGAAGTGTAGAAAAAATAAGGTCATATATAAATTTTTTAAACTGTGTGATTATTGTAATTATAAATGTATTGTTTTCATTTCTAAATGAAAACAATATGTATAGCAGTATTTCTGCTTTCAGAGAAGTAGAAATAATTTAATTAAAACTGCTAAAACATACTTGACAAATCGTGAAAGCTTTTTAATTCCATATGCCCAATTGATATTTGATAAATAACGCAATTTTTAAAATGTGTATCTTTAACGTAATTAAATTGCACCTACATAATACTGAGATAAAATAAAAATGAAATTGTGTATTAATACAATTTTTAAAAATCTGTTTTCATTTGAAATATATTTAGTTTTATAAAATACGCAATTATATACATACCTGCCAACCATTTAATTAATATTCCGTAAAACTTTTAGTCCTGCTCCCTCACCATACACCAATCCTTTCTTTTTTTTTTTTTTTTTTTTTTTTCAGAGTACTTCTTATTTATTAGCAATTATACAAGGGAAAAAAAAAAAAAAAAAAAAAAAAAAAAAATTCTCACTAATCTACGAAATTTTTCGATTCTAATAATTTTACGAAATAATTATTAGTGTGTTGACATGTACAGTAGTATAATTAATGCAAGTATTTTGCATCATTCTGCATAGTAAAATGAGCGTAGGTGCCAATATTTTAATTTATTCCGGAGTACTTTTAGCCCCGCCTTTATTCCGCACCACTTTATTTATAGAAAAATCTTCTTCAATACCTAACTTCGATAAAATAAGAAAAAAATTACTTTTAAAAAATAAGTGGTACGAATTAGAGGCGGGGCTAAAATGACTCCGGAGTAAATTGAAATATTGGCAGCTATGTGTACAGTAGTATAATTAATGCAAGTATTTAGAGTCATTATTTTTATATTTATTTATTATAAGTATGAGATGTAGCAATTTTAATTTGACTTCTGCATAAATTGTGTTCAAAACCTAGTAACTTTACCTGGAAAGAAGTTAAAAAATTATTTTGGATTTAAAAATTAAAAAATAGTTAATATCTGGTTTATTGGGATTTATGATAAAAGGCAAGATTTTAACTTTAAAATTTGTAATTTAAAAAATTGAATCTCCTTTATTAGTCTTAAAGTTTTAAAAAATATGTCTACCCAAATAAACAGAATTAAAATGATTTACAATAACAATTTAGACCTGAATCTCGCTATAAAAAATCTTAAAAATATCTTATCAATATCTTATTTAACATCAGGTTAAAAAAAATAAATAAAAATCTCTTAATTGTAGATTGAAACATTTTATTAATTTATGTCAGCAAATCCTTTTATTTTGTAAAATAATAATAATAATAATAATAATAATAATAATAATTGGTAACAGAAATTCCAGATGAAAAAAAATTCAAAATTGAATTTTACTTCCAAATAAAAACGTGATTTGATGAATGAAAAATAATTTGGCATCTAAAAAAAATTATATATATAAGTTTAAAAAATGACATTAATAACAAATTAAAAAATATAAGTTATGTAATACATAATTTTAGTGGCAAATCTCTCCCCCCCACCACCACCACCCACCCTCAAAAAGAAAAAAAAAAGAAGAAAAATTTATCTTACTTATCAACAAGCTGTTGAATAGTCCGAAATTTAAAAATAACAATATTTACATAATAAAATCAATAAGTTGATTAAAAATTATTGGCGAAGCAATCCTACAGTAAGAAAAAAATTAATAAAACAAAAAAAAAAAAAAAAAAAAAAAAAAAAAAAATCTTTTACTTAAAAAAAAAAAAAAAAAAAAAAAAAAAAAAAAAAGATTTTTACATTAAAATTGCTTCCAGTAAAATTGCGGGTTTCTAATAATTTTTACGGGAGATGCCACGAGAAAGGGATCTAATAATTTAGTTTTTGTTTTATGAAGAGAGACTGGGATTTTCAATGGTAACTACATTATCTCGTAACAGATGATCTATCAACTGTTTCTATATCTGCAGCACCATTGAAATCCTGAGGGGGCAACTAATTTAACCTTTTTATTGGAATTTGAAATGTAAATTGGGGGTGAATTATAATTTAATAGAATATATTTTCAGTAAAATTTGCATCCCTTTCCTTGAAAAGATCCAGCAATAGAAATGCAATCTTGGAATCTTCAAGGAAGGAGCATTTCCAAACCAGATGAGGGTTACTAAAATATTCTGGCCATTGATACAAGGAAGTACCCCTCCTCTTCAATTCCAAAGATTGCATAAATACGTTGAAGAGTTGACATTTAAGGTTTTTCTCAGACTCTTCAACGAGAAAGAACCCCTCAGCTTGCCAGAGATTAATTCTACGAATATCTTCATTTAATAATATAGAATTCGTAGAATTATCTCCAACTAATTCAAGGAAGCTGGGGGTTAAAAAACCGTTAACAGAAATAGGAAAATTTAAATGCGACATCTTACACTGTAGAATTGCTTCATCAATAAGAGAGTTAGAAGAGCTCGTAGTCTATATATAAACTTCGAAGCCTTTCTGCGCCTGCGTCAAAGTTACAGTTGCAGGAAAAGTATCCGAGCACTAGCAATAATCCCTGTGTGAAAAAAGTACACTTAATACAGCTTTGATAAATAAATCCTTGTCGAATCATGTTATTAGTCAGTCTAAGAACATTATTGGACAAGGATTTATTTAACAAAACAGTATGAAGTGTACTTTCCTGACATCGGAATTATTGGCTAGCGCTCGGATACATTTGCTGCCGAGTGTATGCGCCGTTGACAAACGAGCAGTTAATTCACAAATTGACTCAGATGATTGGTTGTTGAAATCCAAAGGAAGTGACATAGTGCGTGTCTACGTAATTTTTTCCATTATCTCTACTCTCAGGATCACCTCTGTCTAGGTGTGTGGCCCAGACCATCACCAATTGCCCATTGCGCAGACCTAGTGTGACGTAAGACCCAACCAGCCATCTTTTATCTCTATTCTGAGTTAATAGATTTGGTGAAAAATCATAACTTTATAGTTACTCAAAATAAACCAAAAAGTCTAAAGTGTGTTTACATTGTGGTTCCAGACAAAGATTAAATCATTATGATTTTAACCCTCACTTTCCCAAGATGGAGTCATTTTTGACCGCATTTTGAAGTCGAAATTTAGTTAAGCCCGCCTCGTTCAAAAACTGCTAATTCGCAGAGATAGCAAACGTACAGTCGGTAACAAAAGTCTCCGAACATTAGCAAAAATTCCTTTATAAAAAAAGTACACTAATACAGTTTTGTTAAATAAATCCTTGTTGAATCCTGTTCTTAATCAGTCTAAGAACAGGATTCGGCAAGAATTTATTTAACAAAACTGTATTAAGTGTGCTTATTTAAATAGGAATTTTTTCTAGTGTTCGGAGATTTTTGTTACTGACTGTAACCAGGGGAATGTTATAATTTCGAAACGATACAAAAAGGTGCGGTGCTGGTGATTTTCGCCAAACGTGCCACGGAGCACCTGAAAGCAATTATTCTGCACTAACGCCTTGATCTTGGAAAATGTAGGGGAGTCGTTCTAAGGAAATGTTATTCCTCAATATCTCGCTCTAAAAGCCGGCGGCAGAATGTTACCCGCTTTTGGAAATCTGAGCGGCGTAATTCTTATACCTGTGTGAAGTGGTATGGATAATACCGTTTTTTGTGCAAAGCATTCATCACTTTACTCTGGGAGATTCCACCTTCTCTCGCAAGAATGCGTGAACTCTTATTTGGATTTTCCTCCACTCGGTCGAGTACGACTCCTCAGCGGTGGCGGAGCGGCGACCATGGCCCCTTTCGTACACCCTACCGAACGACCCACTCTCCCTAAGCCTTCGATTACTTGCGGAAAATACAGCACGGTTGGGCGCACGACGATGCAGATAACATAGACGGTATTCTTTTTTGGCTCTCTGAGAGTTACCGTCGCAAAATCATTACACAAAATGCATGTCCGCGTACTCTTCATTTTTAAAATTAGGCATATCTATTTATAGGTTGGAAAGTATGACAATTTCATCTCTATGATGACTTCAATTGAAAATAAAATTCAGAAGGGTAAACAAAAAGTGATAAAATTGCAATATTAATTTACAAAAGTAGAAGAAAAAAGTGCTACGGAAAGAACCAACTTGGTTAATTCGTACCAATGTAGGAAAACATTAAGTATGAACTAAGAGAGAGCAAGTAGACGTGAGAGCAGCGTGAAAAGAATCGGCCGAGCTCAGGCAAACTCCAGAAAATGCTAAAGCAATAAGCAGCATAAAACGTAAAAGAAGCTGACGAGCTAATACAGATTGACTAGCCTTTTGTAACCGCGTGTGAGAAGAGCGCACAGGAAGGTTGGAATCCATCTGCATATCACTAAGAGTCCATATGCAGATGGTCACGAATTTGCATACGTTCCATTTACTCACCATCGTTTCGTTTGCCAAATTTCGACGAACGCCGTTTTCAGTGATGTATTTCAAAAAAAGACTAAATTTCTCCTGAACCAAAACACCGATATGGTTTATTGTGGGCTCATTCTAAAGCTTGTGGAATGGAGAAGTTTTTGGTAAATTTGACCGATTGTAGCTTTAACGGTGTTTGCAGAATTGACGGTTAAAGAATTTGGTGACAACTGGATTTTAAACTTCGCCAATGTTTTAGCGCTTGTTGCTCGCAGTCAAATTAAGGTATCCTGATGTAAATGGTGTCCCCCGATAGGATTTTTTCTGCTCTTTCCAAATATGTGCTTATTTTGCGTGTAAGTCTTTTAGAAAGCTCACGAATTTGTGTTTTTTCTGACAGGATGGAAAAAAAAAAAAAAAGATTTTTTTTTCTTCTATCTACCATAACTCGGAAACAGTTAGAGATAGGATAGGGTTTGTACGGTGTTTTATGCTACCCATGGGCTGCTCTATCACCTCCTTTCGTTTGGCAGATTATGTCAAACTCACCCTGTATATTAATCTACACAATATCAATTTATATTAAGTAATGGTGGGTAATATGCTTCATAAAATGATTATAGACACTATCGAAATACGCTCTATTTTTGATGAAAAATATATAATGTACACATACTTTTTAAAATACGCAATATACTTTCATTCAAAAAAGTATATTCAATATACTTTAAAAAATAATTGCAGTAGTAGTAAGCTAAGTAGTATTTGTAATTGTGTAAAGATGTTTATTTCATTTAAATGGTAAAGAACATAAACTACTAAAATAAATTTAACAATACTTCAAGAATCGTAGCTCGTGAGAAGAAATTTATTTTTCATAACATTTTAAATTCACATCAGAGCGCGTTTTACTTTTAAAGCTCGCTATATAATATAAATATATGTAATCCCTCTCTCTCTCACACACACATATATATGTATGACGCGTTTAAAAACTATTTTACGCGCTTCGATCAACGAATTCAATAATTTCATAAAATTAAACATAATTTATACGTCTCATTAATATATTAAAACCAATGTAACATTTAAAATGAGATAATAAATACAAAAATTTTAAAACTTTAAAAATACATCATAATCAAAAACATTAAAATACAGGACAGACGTTTTGGCTAGAACACTAGCCCTCCTCAACATACAAGCACAACATTTACAAAAATATTCATAACACATAACAAAATTATATATTCAGGAGGAATAGCTTTAGCCTCGTTCAAGGCAGAATGTTGCATTTTTGTAAAAGCGCCCTCTAGAAAAATACGGGATTCATATAAATTTACATTAGAGGCTAGAAGTCAAAATCAGGAATATGATAACTATTGGGGGAATGGATTACGAGTTTCTATCTTAAATCACCTGTTTTATATGAGCGTTTATGTTCCTTTAATCTAATTTAACCTGTTCTGCCAGTTCCACCGATATATGTAGAATGAGAATCACAATTTTTACAGGGGATATAATAGATTACACTAAGAGGTTTAAGGCGGGGGGGGGAGGGAACAGCGGGTTTAAAGTTTGAGAGAAAGTTACTAATATGGAGTTGAGGTTTAAAGCTAGTAGAGATATTAACTGTTTTAAACAATTTAGTTATATTTTCGGAAATACCTTTATAATAAGGAATAGTAGTACGGTGAGTAGAATTTTTAATTTTAGGATAAACTGATTAAGATGAAAAATAGAACTCTTCTTTATAAATTCTTTTAATAAAACGAGGGGGGGTAACCTTTATTTTTTTAAATCAGAAAACAATTTAGATACTTCAATATTTAAAAATTCAGAAAATTACTACAATAATGCTTTTCACGCTGTAAAAGAGTACGAGTGACTGCAAGTTTATGAGATAAAGGATTAGCAGAATTAAAATTAAGATATTGACCAGAGAAAGTAGGTTTTCTATAAACTGAGGTAGAAAATTGTAAAAAATCATTGACTGTTTTATGCATTACAAGGATGTCTACAAAGGGTAGCTCATTATTAATTTCAATTTCAGAGGTAAACTGGATATCAGGACATGAAGAGTTAGCAAAATCTAAAATATCAATAACAAAATGTTGCTTAGTAATTATAAAAATGTCATCCACATAACTTTTCCAGAAATTTTTTTTATCATGTAACTGGGAATTAATTTTGTTTTCTAAGTGTTGCATTACAATTTCGGCTATAACGACAGATATAGGGGCACCCATGGCAGTTCCGTTAATTTGACGATAGTAAAAATCATTAAAAAGAAAGCAATTAGATGATAAACAAAAAGTGGTCAGATCAAGTACAGTATTTAAATTTAAACCAGTGTCAACATTGAAATTAGGATAAATATCTTTAATATCACAAGCAAATGATACAGGAATAGAAGTAAAAAGAGACAACATCTAACGATATCATAACACAACTAGAGGAGACTTGAATTAATTTTAAAGCATCTAGGGACTGAAATGCAGAATTTAAACTGTAATTAGAAGAAGTAATTTAATTAATTTGATAGAAAACGTGAAAGATTGTAAAGGAGTGACAATAGGACAAAGGGAGATGTTAGATTTATAGATTTTCGGTAAACCATAAAATATAGGTGCAGAACCAGTATAACACTTTAATTGAGATGCGAGAGCACGACCAATAGATTTAGACTTTTCAAGTTCACTAATGAGCGAATTAAGTTTGCGTTAAAATGAGGGGGTTAAGTCTCTGTCTAAAAGTTCATAAGTGGGATTATCGTTTAAGAGTTTATATGTTTTGTCAACATAAACAGACTTGTCAAGGATCACAGTAACACGGTCTTTATCGGCACGTGTAATGACAATAGAAGAGTCGCTCGATAAGTTTTTCAAAACTTGTATATCAGAATTGTAATTTGAAGGAAAACTAAGTTTATTTTTACTTTCTTCAATAGAAGAAAGTATTGGATTCGTAAAAATTTTCGATTTCGGGTTTTTGATGGATTTACACGTTTTGAGAGCTGTAGAACACGATTTGACCATTTTTAGAAAATGTCTGTCTGTCTGTGTGTGACAAAATTTTGTGGCGACTATCTCTGGAACTACTGCACAGAATTTCATACAAATTGGTATGTAGTTGCACCTTGACATAAATGAGTGCCTATCAACTTTTGGTAAAAATCGTTTTACATGTTGCGTTGCCATCCCGCTTTTTCTAAATTTTTAATAGGGTGATATAGGGCAAAAATTTTCAAGATGGGTATCTTTCGGAAGGTCTCGTCAGTACCATTAAATCGAATGGTTGAACTATAAATCTGATAATTTAAAACAAAGTTATCGATTTTTTTACTTTTTACGAAAAAAAACTTAGAATTTTTTTTTTTTTTTCTCTCCCCTTAATTCTATCAAACTCCCACGGTTTCCGTGTTTTGACAAAATTTTGGGTAAAATGTGAAAATTATTCAAAGTGTTTTTTTTTTTTTTTTTTTTTATTATTATTATTGTTACTGAGTGAATTTGTATAGGAAAATATAGAAGAAAGTCTCGTGGTGGCCACAACATACTAGTTTAACAATGTTCTTGAAATACTATTACGGATAGAGTGTTGCTCTTTACAATTAAGCTTTGAAATAACAGGTTCGACAGAGGCTAAAAGTTCGGACAGAACGACAGGCAGACAGAACGTCTGCCTAAAGCAAAGTTAAGACCACGATTCAACGCATCTATTTTTTTTTTTTTTTTTTAGAGAAGGTGCGAAAACATTTATTAACAATCCAGTTGGAAGTCACAGAAGACGATTCAGATGTATCAGTATTAGTATTATGAGGCAGCACGCGGTCAAATTTTAAACGGAACTTGCGTACGAGTTTAAAACGTAAAACAGAACTTTGTGATGACAAAAATGAAACACGAAGATTATCATCGTTATCAACTTGGTAAAGAAGTGACTGAAGATATGAATGTAAATATTTGTGTGAAGAGCGCAGGCTTCCATAACTAAGCGATATAGCTGCAGAGTTAATAGAATTAACTAGAGTCTTGACAGTGGACGAAGCAGGAACAACATGCGAGTTTTTAGTTTATTAGTTCAAACGTACAATTTTGAGAGATGTCTTAGAACAAAATCGCAAAAGTTGATGCACAGACGATCCATATTTTAATTTAATAAAATTAAAAATAATTTATATGTCCGACTAATATATTAAAACCAATGTAACATTTTTAAATATTGAACTATCTAAATTTTTTTCTGATTTAAAAAAAATAATGGTTACCTTCCTCGTTTTATTAAAAGAATTTATAAAGAGTTCTATTTTTCATCTAAATCAGTTTATCCTAAAATTAAAATTTCTACTCACCGTACTACTATCCCTTATTATAAAGGTATTTCCGAAAATATAACTAAATTGTTTAAAACAGTTAATATCTCTACTAGCTTTAAACCTCAACTCCGCATTAGTAACTTTCTTTCAAACTTTAAACCCGCTGTCCCCCCCCCCTTAAACGTCTTAGTCTAATCTATTGTATCCCCTGTAAAAATTCTGATTCTACATATATCGGTGAAACTGGCAGAACAGGTGAAATTAGATTAAAGGAACATAAACGCTCATATAAAACAGGTCATTTAAGATCGAAACTCATAATCCATTCCCTCAATAGTGATCATAGTCTTATTTTGACAGCTTTAAAATTCTAGCCTCTAATGTAAATTTATATGAATCCCGTATTTTTCTATAGGGCGCTTTTACAAAAATGCAACATTCTGCCTTTAACGAGGCTAAAACTATTCTTCCTGAAAATATAATCTTGTTATGATCATGAAGATCTTAAAAGAAAAAAAAAATGGTATTGTCATTTTAAAAGAATCAGCAGTGAAAGATAATCTAAAATCGCTTTTATCTATGAAACAAACAAAAAAAAAAAAAAAAAAAAAAAAGCAATTGCTAAGGAAGAGCTGGATGGATGATATGAAAAAAAGGATGAGTGATAGGGGTCTGGAGGAAGAATAGCCCATGGACTGGTGGCCCACCAGCGGCCGAGCGGTTCTGCGCTCAAAGCTGGTAGATGGGAGGTGCCGGGTTCGATCCCAGGTCGCGCTCATCGACCTAGCCGTTCGGAGTTTTCCGTGGTTTCCTCCGAAACTCGCGTAAATACGGGCTAGGACCCCTTAAAAAGACCCCCACGGAGGGCATTCCCCCTCTAAGCCTAGGACACATCAGGAGTCAATCGGCCTTAAATCCTACAACCAACCCATGGACTGGTAGTTCTGGAGCAGGCTTCTAGTGGATTGTCGGAAGGTAACACTTGATACCATGAACCAAATTTATATATACAAATTGTTGGAAAATTCAATTCATTATAAGTTAAATAGTATTATTTTATAAAATTGATTTTCTCCTTATTTTAACAAGAATTTCTGTTTAAAGTAACTATTAAAAAAATGACAGTGACAATTGAGCCCTGGTTTTCTACTTTTTAGTTCCCCATTATACTATAGGTATGGGGAACTTAGGTAATCCTGAAAATTTTCGACCTCTGTCTTTTGACTTTACACGTTTTCAGATGTGAGGAATCCGAAAATGACAAAATTAGTATAGTGTCTGTCTGTAGGGCGACTGTTAGTTTGTTCGTCTGTTTACACGATATCTCACGAACAAATGATCGCAAAGAGGTCAGACCAGTTTTAAAATATTACTTTCGACACTGTCAAGAACATTATTTATTTGCAACATTCGAATTAAAAAACTTCGTAAGTTATTTGAAATTTACGATTTTCTTAACCTGGAAGAATAGGTCAAAATTTCACTTAAACTTGCATTAATTGAAAACTTTTTGCTGTAAAAATGTCAGACCAGTTTTAAAATATCAGTTTTGATGCCGGAATGAACATCACTTACTATAAACATGCTAATTTAAAAATTTCGCTCTAACTTTAAATAACTGACAAATCTATATTACACAGTCTGATAAATAAATTAATTCTTCAGATAATGCAACACAGATATGTCTAAACTAGTTAGAGTAATCACAAATAAAAAATTGATTTCAAAGAAAAACTAGGAAAACCCCATTCAACCAAATTAATGCTTATGATTGTAAACTCTTATGATAAGTCAAAAACAATAAAGGGTCAACAGTCACTAATTTAATATTTGGTTAATGAAACTTTTCCAGTCTTTAAAGAATATTAAATTTTACAGTATTCATAATTGATATCGAGCAAACTGGTCTTTCTTTAAAATTCAAACTGTTTTTAAGCTCTAATAATACTTCTCAGGTATTTTCTCAAATTAATTAGTCACAAATAACTTACTTTCACAATTTTAACTCCTAAACAAATTTTACAATTTTATCCTGCCACAGACCAGTTTACTTACTGATATAAGCGATATATCATATCACTGAAATTATTTGTTAAAAGTCGCATACCTCACTTTCATTTGCACCACAAGTTTACTCATATCCCATAACAAGTTAAATATACTTTACCCTGATTCGTTTTAGAATTAACTGAAAAAGTTAATTAGGAAACTTGAAATGTGTTAAGTTATAACTTTCCCCATCACCTCTTTTTATTAATTTAACCTTTATTTCAACCACTTAACTTTAACCCTTTTTATCCTAAGTTATTTACCTCCATCTTAAAGAGGTAGGTCAAAACGGAAAATAAAAATTAACCCATCAAAAAATTAATTACTTGTTACTTTTCAGATTGCAGCTTTAATTCACACAGAAACATATTCATATGTTCATATATATATCCATTTTTTTAATTTGAATAATCCTTACATTTGTCATTTTCCAACTAAACCGATATATTAACATAATAACCATAGATTTAGTAAAAAAAATAAAATAAATAAAATAAAATTACAAATCTTTACTCATACTTCTAACTTACTTAGATATAACCCAATAATATAAGGAAACAAGAGAACAAAAAAATATTCGGATTAAACATTGACAAATATATATACAGTAAATGTTGTATAATGAATGAACAAAACTTATTTTAATTTTACTTATCTTAATAAGGATTGATGAGCAATCCCGGTAGCCAGATTGGAATTTTTCAAATATAAGTTAGGGTGTATTTCCCAGAAGCAGATAATGGCTGTTCGGAAAACTAGTTACATTCATCCTAAAGGGATTTCTTGCCGTCCTCTCTCATACTATTTTATAGATTTGTTGCCTCGCTATATGACTTCCATTAACCCGGTGGAAGGCGCGCGCTAGCCCTTGAATAGTTAGAATTTAGTTGAAATAGCCTCATGCCATTAGTGTGCTAATTCGCCAATCGCCAGAAATAGCAAACTCTCTTGGCGTTACATACAAAAGGAACACTAGCAATTTCGAAGACGTAAACTTTGCAAGTTTTTTGAAAATACAGTCGGCAGCAAAAATAACAGAGCACCAGCGAAAAATCCTATGTAAAAAAAGTTCACATAATGCAGATTTATTAAATAAATCCTTGTCGAATCCTGTTCTTAGTCAGTCTAAGAACATGATTCGACAAGGATTTATTTAACAAAACAGTGTTAGGTTTGCTTTTTTCACATAGGAATTTTTGCTAGTGCTCGGATACTTTTGCTGCCGACTGCAGTCATACATTTGGAACGCCTGCAAACATCTTTGCAACTGGAAGTGTTTCATTGGTGTCGTCGATTTTCAGCCCGTAGCGTTTCAGCCCTCAAGTGAAATCGTAGTTTTTCAGCCCACACAAGAGAATCCCACCCCGAATAATCACGTGATGGTCTGGTCTTAATCGAACTCCTGGTGGACCACCCCCTATTGACCATCAGGTGGACCAGTCCGCCACGTGATAAGACCACGTGGGCACTTCTGATAGAAGTTATCGTTAGTATATGAAGTGAACGCTATTCTAGTGTATGAAGTTATGTCACATTGCAGTGTAGGCATGGATTCGGTAGTAGAAATAATTGAAACTAAAAGAAATAAACCTTGTGCTCTGCACAATGGTTACAGATATGTTATTAAAAGGAAAAATAAAAATGGAACAACACGTTGGCGCTGCGTTCATTGTTTTAAATCGACTAAATGCAAAGGCCTACTTCTTATGAAGGGTCAAGACGTTTTAAAAGTTGTTAATCACTCCTGCCAACCAGATATTGCTGCAAACGAGGTAAAGAAATGTGAAAACATTATGAAGAAGAGAGCTAGAAAAGAAGATACGCCCCTGACGGAAATTTATCAGAAAGAAATGAAAAATGTGATTGACAAAGGGTTCGACTTTTTAACAGAAATTCCGTTGTACAGTACAGCAAAACATGCGTTAAATGATATTAGAAATAAAGCATGAGGTTCAAGTAAAGATCCCATTTGCGCAGAAAACATTGTACTGACTGACGACATTACTTATTTGAATGAAAACAAAGAAACTTTCCTTTTGTTTGACAGTGGAGCAAAAGATAGAATAATAGCTTTCGCCACTGCAAAAGGCAAAAAAGCTCTTACGACCAATGAAACATTTTTTATGGACGGCACGTTCAAGAGTTGTAGTAAGCAGTTCATTCAGATTTATAGTATACATGTGGACATTGGCAGCAATACAAATGAAACTAATGTAAACACAGCTGTATATTCATTGCTTCCAAACAAGCAGATGGAGACATGCGAGAGATTTTTTCATGCTCCTAAAACAGCATATTCCCAATTGGCAACCAAAAATTGTGCATATGGATTTTGAAGCGGCTGCATTTAAATCTCTAATGAAAGTGTTTCCTTCTGTTAGTGTAAGAGGATGCATTTATGTGTTTGGAGAAAAGTGCAAGAATTGGGCTTAGTGAACGAATACACTGCAAACGAAGAAATTCGACTTCATATTAGAATGTGTGCGTCTCTAGCGTATTCACCTGTACAACATATTGACGACGCTTGGATTGCAATACAAGAAACTTCTCCTTCCAGTGAAAATCTACAAAACTTTTATGATTATTTTATTTGAACAATGGTTAGAAAACAACGTAATAACACCAAACATGTGGAACTGTAATGAAAGTCGCCATCGTACGAATAATGCCGTTGAAGGTTGGAACTTTAGATTTAACGATATAGTAAAAAAATCACATCCTAATTTCTATGCATTAATAAGAAATTTAAAAGACGAAGCAAAATATAATGATTTTTTGTTTGATAGACAGTATATAGGTTTAGCAGGTAAAAAGAGAAAACGGAAATATATCAAATTGGATGAAAGAATAAGGAAAATTTTAGATGAGTACTGCATATCCTTGGATATTAGAAAATGTTTAAAAGCACTAAGTTATGTCCATAAACTCGAATAATTGTAATATGTAAACTTGTGACGACCGAAAGGTTGTCATGATCTCATTAACTTAGATTTTAGCTTAACTTAATTACTTTATGAGATAACTAAATGGTAAGTAATAGAGCACAAGACTTTAATATAAAATAAATATCTTTTTATTTTCAGCTTAAATGAAAAGGTGGGCGTTGGACTATATCACGTTCAATACCTTTATAAACTTAAAGGGGCAGCTTTCATAAATACCTTAACATCAATAAATAACCATAGTTAATCTCAACAGCTTCACTTAACTTCGTTACCTCTCACGGCTATATTAATCTTTCGTAAGTGGGAGGATTCCCTAGACCACTATACTACTCGACAACTATCTTCTACTCTACTAATCGGCTACCTCTTCTATATCGACTACCTCTTCTATATCCTAAGTAGCTCACTAAGCCTCCTCCTTTCTCTTCTCTACCTTCTCCTTTTATATAAATCACTTTCCAAAATATTAGCATATCGTAAATTACAATTCCGTTTATCATAAAAACTAACTCCATTCATCAACTGAATCTTAAACTCTACACATTCACGTGTTATTCATAAAGTGCGAACTTCGTTTGTAGCGTTACGCTAATATACTACTACCTCACAAACTTTCAAACGTAAATGTTAAATTATAAATTATTTTGTGTGTCATTTGTAAGTTTTTTATTGTAATTTGTAATAAATAAAGCAAAAAAAAAAAAAAAAAAAAAAAAAAAACTTTTAAACACGCCAGCAACAATTGCTGCCAGTCCTAAGCCTGGATAAAGTGTAAAGGGAGGTTAACTTTTCAAAGTATAAATACAAGAAATAAATAAATAAATAAATAATCAAACATAAACTCCATTATTATTCGGGATAGGTTTTATTTTCGGGCTAAAAAACTACGATTTCATTTGAGGGCTGAAACGCTACGGGCTGAAAACCGACGGCTTCAGATTTTACTTCCGGGCTGAAAAACTACGATTTCACTTGAGGGCTGAAACGCTACGGTCTGAAAACCGACGGCTTCGTTTCATTTGTATGTACCCCTATGTATCCCTTGTTGTTCCTTCTACTCAGTTTTCCGTCATTGTTTTCTTGGCAGTCCGTGGATCAAACACTTTTAAGAATTGAAAGTGTATTTCGAAATGAACGTCTGCCATAAGAAATCTGTATACGAAGGTTTACTTAGTTCAAATTGTTTTGTTGGTTAGAATAAAGTATTAAGTGGAATTGGAGCATTGCGAAGGACGTTCCGAATGGAATTACCACTTTTAATACAGTTACAAGTTTTATTGGAGTTGCTGTTAGTTGATTAGATTTAACGTCGCACTAGTACTGCACTATGGGTAACTGGCTACGGTCGGGTAAGCACCTCTAGGGATGGTCCGGAGACATGGCATTAATTCGCAGAGATAGCAAACGTACAGTCGGTAACAAAAGTCTCCGAACACTAGCAAAAATTCCTATATAAAAAAAGTACACTTAATACTGTTTTGTTAAATAAATCCTTATCGAATCATGTTTTTAATCAGTCTAAGAACAGGATTCGGCAAGGATTTATTTAACAAAACTGTATTCAGTGTGCTTTTTTATATAGGAATTTTTTCTAGTTTTCGGAGGCTTTTTTTACCGACTGTAACCGGGGTAATGTTACAATTTCTAAACGATACAAAAAGGTGCGGTGCTGGTGATTTTCGCCAAACGTGCCAAGGGGCACCTGAAAGCAAATTTTCTGCAGTAACGCCTTGATCTTGGAAAAGCGAGGGTTAATAACATTCAAGTATCAAATATTCAGTATTATTCAAAACAGAATATTTATTATTTATTTTATGATTTATTTATTTATTTTTACACTTTTCAATAAATGTGTTCGTTTTATCGCTATCAGTGGTGGAGTCAGAAATTCCCTGACAGAGAGGGGAGGCGGGGGGGGGGGGCGCTTCCTCAACAGGGGCACACTATGTGTAGAAACATTATTCCATGCATGTTTAGCACTATGAACCGTCCTGTCATTTTTTGAGTCCACCATGTCAAATACACAATGCTATTTTTGTTTGTACGATGTTTTTGTTTTTATTTTATTTATTAATTTATTTTATTTTAGTTCCCCCATACTATTTTTAACTCCGATTCAGAAACGGAAGAGGATGTTATAAGTTTGAAGCCTTTTCTGTGTGTCTATTTGCTGGCAATGTAACTTCCAAACGAATATACCGATTTTAATGCAATTTTCCCCTTTTATTATACAGTCGGCTGCAAAATTATTCGAGCACTGGCCAATAATTCCTATAGTTAAAAAGTACACTTAAGACTGTTTTGCTAAGTAAATCCTTGTCGAATCATGTTCTTAGACTGATTAAGAACATGACTCGACAAGGATTTATTTAACAAAGCTGTATTAAGTGTACTTTTTTTTGGCAAGGATTATTGCTAGTGCTCGAATAATTTTGCAGCCGACTGTAAGTGTAGGAAATTTTCCTTATTACGATATCATTAAATAAAAATGCAGCGTGAATTTAATTGCTTTTAAATTTATGCATTCGATAATATTTAGAAACTTACATATCTAAATATTATACACACCTGCGAATACAGTCGGTAACAAAAGTGTCCGAACACTAGCGAAAATTCCTATGTAAAAAAAGTACACTTCATACGGTTTTGTTAACTAAATCCTTGTCGAACCCTGTTCTTAGTCAGTGTAAAAACAGGATTCGATAAGGATTTATTTACCAAAACCGTATGCAGTGTACTTTTTTTACATAGGAATTTTTGCTAGTGTTCGGACACTTTTGTTACCGACTGTACGTGCTGTTATTTATTAACGTGAAAATGAGAATTATCACTACCTTGCGTACTGTACAGCAAGCATGATTTCATTGGGTTAAAATCGTTAAGTGGGTTAAAATAGTTATCATTTCTCCTTCACTTCTTGCATGCGGTTAATGACGAACATTGGATAAATCACAGTTCCGGTATTAATAATTAGTGCAGATGGTGATTCTATGGTTTAACCCTTTTCGGTGCAGTGTCCCCGCTGATGGAGCACCTAATTTTAATTCTCACGTGCAAAAACTCATCCCGGAAATTTTTTAGCAAAAATTTATATTTATAACATAGTAGAAAAGGCCTTGTTTTTCAACCTTAAAATTTCAACATCGACCACATTTCATGAAACCATGGAAGCCTCTGCGCAAGCTGGACTCGACGAGTCCAGTGTTAAAATAGGGGTGACAGTCATCTGATTCAGAGAAAATAATCGATAGCACAGACCACAGAATTACTGGATGTTTTCCAAATCCCAACCTGTCGCTCAATTTCCCAACCCTCCAACTTTATGCACTCGTCCTCACTGCTAGTTTTAGGAAACACTGCTACACTATATGTTGCGCACTTAAGGGAAATTTTACGCCAAAAAGGAAAATTGTTTTAGCAAAATAAGGGAAATTTTTAAGTTTCCCTCTGGCAGCACTGGTCTGCGGATGGAATTGAATTTTCTTTTTCTAAAAGAACCTTTTTTCTTTTTATTCTTTTGTAAACTATCACTGTTTTATACTTGAGTTATTTTTCTAACGCTAAATAAAACTAGTATGTTGTGACATCACAAGACTTTCTTCTATATTTTCTCATAAAACTCATGCAGCATAAATTATTTATTAAAATTATTATATATTAAAATTATTTTCCATGATGAATACAGACGACTTTCATCACTGAGGCGTATAATCCCAAATGTTCAAAGAAAATTAATTTTATGCAATTCAGAAAATATCTCCGAAAATGCGCTTTTCCTTTTTTGTTAAAAGTGAAACTAAAATTTTAAACTTTACTTTCATTTAAAACTTTATTCTAGTTTCTGTTTCAAAGTTATTTTAAAACGTACTAGGGGGCTCTGCCCCCTGCTCGCTCCGCTCACCAACCCCCGAAGGAGGCTTCGCCTCCTCCCCGACTCAATTTACTTATTAACACATGCAGAACTCTGACCGCCTATTCGCAGCTTTCTTACACTGAAAAGGAATATTAATAGTGCACATTAGAAGACAAAAGCAGAAAATTATTATGGAAATCCTCATATTCAATGTCAAATTGAAATATATAATATTTATGCATATATTTTTTAATAGAAAGAAAATCATAACATCTAGACTATTTTGCATTACAGCTTTAGTATATGACCCTTTTTATTTCTTTTTTACAACCTTAAATTCGGACCTCGGTACTCCAGTCTGTAGAGCGCCGAGCTCGTAATTGGAAGATCGTGGGTTCTGTTCTCGAGCCGGCCAAAGACCGTCGTGTGCACTAATGATGGCTGGTGTACGTAAAATGTATCCTGGCCGCTATATCCTCCGTGTTCCCATCAAAATTATATCTCTGGGTACCACCGAGGCTGGGGAGCTATCCCCTTCTTGTCGGACCAAAACTGTGGTGGCATGTCTCCGGAACATTCGTAAGGGTGCATCCCAGACCGTCGCCAATTATCCATAGCGCAGTAATGGTGGACGTCAATCACAACCTACCTAATTATCTGTCTACCTACAATCATGGATCAGATTTTAATTTCCCCGTGTAAGAAGATTAATTTTCTAAAAGTAGAGAAAAAAAGTTGATATTTATTTTCTTTGTTTTTACATCCATGGTTCCAGGCCGCGGTACCCTAGTCGGTAAAGCGCTGAGCACGTAATTGACGACTTTACTTTCTGTCGTCATTCGACGGCATGATAAAGTTCAACTTATAGGAGTCTTAATTTAACCCACAAATAAAGGACTATAGCCAATCATAGCGCAGCTTTTCCCCACAAACAAAGGGAAACTCCGCCTCGTTCTAGTCGTTCATTGGAAGATTGCCGATTCAATACTTGAGCCGGCCAAAGACCGTCGTGAGCACCAATGGTGGCTGGTGAACATAAAATCTGTCGTGGTTGCAAAGTCCTCCATGTTCCCATCACCACTATACCTCTGGGGATCACCAAAGCGGAAGGGGATCCCCTCCGTGAAGGTTCAAAATTGTGATGACATGTCTCCGGAACATCTCTAGGGGTGCGTCCCAGACAGTCGCCAATTACCGATAGCGCAGTACTGGTGCGACGTTAAATCGAACCAACCTACCTACCTACGTACAACCATGGATCATATTTTAATTTTCTCGTGTAAAATGACTTCATGACAGAAGAACAACGTCACTGGGAGAAACTTTTTTCGAAATGGCAAATAGAGTACCTTCATAAACTTGTCGTTTTCAGTTAATAACTTCTTCAATTAAAATGGTAGAAATTTCTAAGTGGCTGAAATGTCTGCCTTGGAGTACTCGGAACACATTGATACCTCTCATGACACGAAAGACCCTGCTCTCCGTTAGAAGATGCTGTCGCAGACAAAAAAGTTTGACACAGTGACAGTAACTTTTTTTTTTAATATATAGGGAAAATATAGTTTAACTTGCGTTGAAATCAGCTGCAAGATTTCACATACATTTAAACTGTACATGACAAATTTTTATCAAAACATATCTTGAAGTTTTTGGGAAATGCGAAAAATATATATTTTTATTTTGAATAACTGAATAAAAAATTATAGAACTTTCTCGTCGTATAATGCTATATATCAATGAAGAAAACTCACACTTTTTAATAATGAAAAACATTTTTAGATATATACTGTTTTTAGAATACATATATTCTAGATTTTTTTTTTTTTTTTTTTTTTTTTTTTTTTTTTGTATGTGAATGTTTAAGTTAACTTAATTTTTAAAGCAATATCATGATAAAAGAAAAAATTAAGTAATGATAAAAATCTTTTCCAGTTGTTATCAATATTTTCATTTAGCCCTTCTAGGCAATTGTGAACTTATTGAATTTAAAATATTTCTATCGTCTGTTGAATAAAACTGAAATACTTTTGAAAATGTCGTACGACGAGCAGGTAATTTTTAATACAGATAGGATGAAAAATCGACTAAAAACAAATGACCGATTCGCTTTCATTTAAAGTTTATTTTATGAACTTTTAAAAGAGAATTGTTTTGGAACTTTTTGGAAAATGCTGAGAATATCCATCGCAGTATCTATCTATCTATCTATCTATATATATATATATTGCTTTCTTCGAAAAAGATATAAATGCTATGGTAATATTATGCTGATGGACTGTAAATAAAAACTTCATTCTTTATAAAAAATGTAATTTTCCAGATGAATAAAGTATATATTCACAATATACGTTTTTGATAATGGGCTATAGAAAACAACGGATATATTCTCTGATACTCTCGTTATATTTTATGTGTTTTCTAGGCGATATTTTTGGAATTTTTAGTACTAAAGTTTCTTTTTTTACGTCACTCATAATGTGAAATAACAGAAACAAATGAGTATGGAAAGGCGATAATTTTGACATTCCTTGTAAGTTTTTTATAATTACGAGATAATCGGTAATTTTCGTTTTTCTGGAATCCAAAAATTAGGATGAAAGCTTTGAATCGAACACAAAATTAGACAATAGATTGTTTAAACAACAACAACAACAAAAAAAAAAAAAAAAAGGTGTGAAATTAAATCAAAAACTTGATCAGTATGATTAGTTTAAACATTTATCTTAACGTTACAGAAACATGAGGTAAAGTTTTACAACGTTTAGTATAATGGTATCAAATAAATTCTATTACACAATCTTACACTAAAATTGTGTAAAATTACACTAAACGTTCTGAAACATTACACCATTGAAGCAATTGAGCTGCCAAAGGTTTGGGTTCCCACGGATTCGTCTTTTTTTTTTTTTAATCTCTCCAGTCGCTATTCTTTAAAAATAAAATTTCTCTTAAACATATATGCTTAATTTATCGGGAAAAAAATTGTTTAAAAAAATTGCATACAAAATTATGGGGCATGCACGGGGCGGGGGGGGGGAGATTTTTTTTCTTTTTTTTTCTATTAAAAATGCATCTTCTTTTTAATAACACAATGTTTGCCAGCTTTTTTTTTTTTTTTTTTTTACGAACTTTTTTTCTACAGAAAAAACCTGTTCTTTAGCGAATTTTTTAACAGTAGAAAACTTAAATTGAACACCCACTCTGTAGTTTTTTCTTTTCTTTTTTTTTTTTTTTTTCTTTTTTTTCCTTTTAAATAAGAATGCTCATCAGATAATTTGCTTCAAAGGGTTAAAAAAAAAAAAAAAAAAAAAAAAAAAAAGAAATCTGTTGTAGCGAGATGTTTGTCTTCGGCATCGCCGCATTACAAGGTGTAACAAGATTCGACACAAATACGTTTACAGATTGTACAATATTTATTCTTTATTAAAAACATATATTAAAATTCTTTAAAATAACAGTATTTTCCTGTAAACAATTATTATTATTATTATTATTATTATTTTATTTTTCGGTGATAGATTTTTTTTTTTATTTTTATTTAATTTATTTATTTGAGGGGCGGGGGAGGAGAGGGATTGAAGATTTCAAAATGTGAATATTTCCATGCTACTCTAAATTAAAAAACTCTGGTACTGTTGAGTATTTAAAACCGGTACTGTATACAAAGGTTTAGCGACAGAATGCAGTTGACCGTTATTTTCTTTCAAATGAAGAGTATAGTGTAACCACGTTTCCTACGGGTAGCAGTGAGGACGAGTCGAGAATCTTGGAGGGTTTCCAAGTTGACCAACAGGTTTGAATTTAGTAAACATCCAGTCATTCGGTATTCCCTTATCGCTTATTTTCTCTCAACGAAAAGCTTGTCTCCCGTATTTTACTAGTGAACTCGTTGAATCCGCATTTGCGCAGAGGCTTCCATGGTCGCAAGAAATGTAGTTAAAGAGTAAGGTCGTTCGGTTGAACTTGCACATTAGTACCAGCAATAGATAACTGAGATTCAGCATTAGCAAAATATTTGGAAGCAAAATTTAACTGAGCGCTTTTTTTTTTTTTTTTTTTTTTTTAAATCATTTAAAGTTTGCCCAAGGGTCACAGAGTTAACTTCGTTTGACTGTTCTAAAGGAGAATTATTAGAAGTTGCTCTTGAAAGAACATCCGCATCAATATTTTCAGATCCATGGCGTTGCTGAATTTCGATATTAAAGTTAGATAATTTTAAAGCCCATCGTATCGTACGAGGTGAAAGATTTCTTCCCGTAGTTAAACGAGTTAAAGCAGCATGATCCGTTATAATTGATACTGGGAGATGAGTAAAATACAGCCTAAATTTTTGTAGCCCCCAGAGCATAGCTAAACACTCACGTTTAGTAATAGGATTATTTATTTCGACTATATTAACCCTTTGGCCGGAACATGTTTTCATCATGCTTACCAGGAACATCGGTCTCACAGACCGCTTTTTGAAAAAAGGGTACTGAATGTATTTGTCGAAATTTTGTAGCGATAAATAATTAATTCTTGCTGCCATAAATTTACTTTCTCAATCATGACGCATCATAGAGGCGACAGGGTATATTATATGGTTGATTGGATTTAATGTCGATATAGTACTGCGCAATGGGTAAAAATGGGTAAAAATGATAGCTACTAATAAAATTACCTTTCATAGGGCAGATAACTCCTGAAGGAAACTCCATGTAATGACTCACTTGTGAATGATTTGGCTCTGGAAGACTTCCTACAAATAACTCTTCTTTGCTTTGAATGACTTACTACTTAAATATATCTGACGACTGGAAAAAACTTTGAATAAATCATTGCAACAAAACTTTTCCTAAAATACTTTCCAATCCAACTCGAACACCAAAAATTCGCCGAAAAGCATAATTCCGTAAGAAACTCGCAACTTCCCTAAAAATCGTAACTCCATCCGCAACTTTCTTCATAGCACTCTAATTTTACCTAATACCAACGAAACCAATCGAACTTAAACTTTCAGGAAGAATTCTCAATTACTGACATTTCTACGTAATGTGTCTGTTATCGCTCAAAAATTGAGATTCCTAATAATCTAATAACATTTTACAGGTTTCTTTTAAACAGTAAGGGCTCCGACCCTTGCTCACTGCCAACCCCCAAGGGTAGCTTCCCTTGTTTGAGCGGAATTTACTTTGCACTAATTCTACGCTGTGAACAATTGGCGACGGTTCGGGACTCACCCCTAAGGGTTGTTCTGAGATATGCCATCCTCTGCAGGTTGAGTTCATTTTACGTCGCACTAGTGCTTCAGTTGGACACCCTTGGCGTCTTGGACATTTATCGCCAAACGTGCCAGTACCCTGTTCTAGGAATATGCATCCGTAAGTCCTTACACTAAGCCTAACCTTTAGCGGTCTCTGAGACCGATGTTCCGGTATAAGGGTTAAGGGTGCGAGAAGCATAAGCAATGGGACGGCCGTCTTGACTTAAAACGGCACCAATGCCGTAGGACGAAGCATCTGTTGCTAGTTGAAAAGGCATGTCATAGTTCGGATGCGCTAACACAGGAGGGGCGCTAATAATTTCATTTAACCTGTCGAAAGCCACTTGGACTTCGTTTGACCATTGAAATTTAGTTTTATTCCGTTTTAGTTTAAACAGCGGTTCACAGATATGGGCGAAGTTAGGGATAAATTTTCCATTCCAGGTACACATGCCTAAGAACCTGGAAACTTGTTTAGAGTTTGGCGGAGGAGACATATTTAAAACTGGCTGAACTTTTTCATTATCAACCGAGATTCCAGCAGGCGTTATTCTGACGCCTAGATGTTTTATTGCTTGACGTGCAAAATGGCACTTAAGGGAATTGAGAGTTAAACCTGCATTCTGCAGTAAAGTAAAAACAGTTTTTAAATGATCCAAATGTTCATTAAAAAAAGAGGAGGCTATAGTTATATCCTCAAGGTAAACATGTACAAATGTATTTAATACTGGTTTAAGTATAGACTCATTGCCTTCTGAAAAGTTGCCAACGAGCCTGAAAATCCGAAAGGCATTCCTTTAAAGCCAAAAGTTCCTCGTTTAGTAATAAAAGCTGTTTTTATTATATCATCTGATTTCATGGCAATTCGAAAGTAACCAGAAGTAAGGTCTAATGTTGACATATAATGAGTGGTGGTAATATGAACGAATAAGTCGTCAATTATAGCTAATGGATACTGTGGGTACTGAGTTATAGAGTTAAGCTTTCGGTAGTGAATTACAAAACGCCACCCCTTTGGATCAGTACTGGGCTTACTATTCTTCTTAAAACACAAAACAACTGGAGAGGCGAAGGGAGAAGTGACTGGAATTATATCCTCTTTTAACATTTTATCAATATGTCAATCAAGAATTTCCTGTTTGTCCTGATCATATCTATAAGGTTAACAAAAGACTGGTTTATTATTTCCGGCATCAATTTCATGACAGACAACATGCGTTAAACCAGGTGTGTCAGAAAATAAAGCTTTAAACTGGTTAAGAAAATGAAGAAAATCAGATTGCTGGTACTTCAGTGAGGGAATTTTCCTCGAGATTGATAATTAATTCCGTCGGCTCGACAGGTTTAGCACTTAATTTTGAATCATCAATATATAAATATTTAGTAGCAAAATTTAATTCGACGTCATTTGCCGTTATGAAGTCCAACCCGATAATGCAAGGGTGTTGCATATTGTCAATGGCATGAAATGGCCAAACTGTAGTTAACTGATGTATTTGAACTTTTAACCTTACTTCACCCCGATAAATGCACGCCTGGCCTTGTGTTGTCGTAACATTTAAGTCAGTATGCTTTAAAGGTTTCAACATAAAATACTTAGCATACGATTCATAAGATTAAAATGAATGTTCGGCCCCTGTGTCAAAAAATGCAGGAGTTACGACATCATGCAGCACAACATTTAAATTAGGTAAGTCCACCGGAAAGATGCAAATAGTTTGTAGGCAGGTGGAGGTGAGTGAGGTATCTTGTGGCTGTTGCCACTCCGCACAAGAACCATTTAGTAGTTTAAGTGACGATTTTGGTTATTATGAGGTGCACGAACATTTCTACCCTGTCTTGTAAAGTTTTGATTTTGAGGAAAACGGCCATTACGAGGGTGCTGAAAGTAAGTATTACGTCTTCGTTGTCGGGGCGAACGACCTTGTTGAGGTCGGCTAAAATTTTGAATTTGGGGGGGGGGGGATGAAATTTTTACGTCTTGGAAAGTCACTGGCAGCTTGTACATTGTCCCGCCTGCGATCAGAGTTCCCTTCCGATTTTCGAGGATGCCGTTCCTGATATTTTGTCAAGATTTGGAATAAGGTGTCATATGAAGTTGCCATCTTCATGTCTAGATAATCTTGAATGGGAATAGTAAAGAGAGGTGTGATAATATTTAACACCTCGAGAAAAGGCAAAGTTAAGTATAATTGCTTGATGGTATCAAGTTTATGTAGCAGGAAGGTAGTAGGTTTGTCAAAGAAGAACATTTTTGTAATCAAAGAAGCGAATTTCAATTCCTGGCGTAATTTGGATTTATCGGCGACCGATGAAAAATTGTGTTTAATTCGCCTCTTTGGAGTATCACATGTGGAATTCAGGGCAAGTGTAAGAGAAACTACACTCTCAAACCGCATTTTAGCATCTCCCTTTAAGGAATATTTTAGCAGGTTAAATTTATCGGCATTATCAATTTTAGACAGTTCGAAATATTCTTCAAGGTTACTGAAGAATTCACTAACAATTCCTGATCCAGTGACATAAATTCGAGTGAGAGGAAGGGGGTGTCGAGTAAACTTGGAAGCTACTGTAAGGTCTGCGCTCCGGCATCAGTAGCAGCACACTCCATCTTAGTTGGATATTTAACTTAATTAAATGATAAACAAGACCCTTAAATATAAAAGAAACTTAAAGTTTATTTCAGCTTGAAACGTAAGGAAGATAACTAGCCGCCGAGAAATTCGAATTTTAATTGAATAAGTAAATAGCAATAAATATATAGAAACGTATTCTCATCACTCTTGAACTACTTGTGAAGAAGTAGAAACGCCGCTCTCAGATTCTTAGATAAGCTCGAACTATCCACCTCTGCGAACGCTAGATCGCTATCAATAACGCAGCAAAACGCAATAACTCTTACTCAGCACTTCCTAAATACATTATCGCATAAATCCATCCACTTTATCCTCCACAGCAACCTCAAAAAACACCCTTACTACATCTGCTATATAACTATATCCAAACCGACAACTTCTATCGCTTCACTTCCCCAAATCCAATAATTGATCGCATTCACACGCAAACTATTTTTGCCTTAGTGACTACCTTGTCGGCACAAAATCATTCCATCTACTGCGCCGTCATCAACTGTTGGCGTCATCATCCTAACTCCAAACTATTACGTCACTAGGTGCTGGTAACAGACTTTAAATTCTCAAAACTTAGCGCTGCGTTACGATCTTATTTTCCCATCGCTTACCCGCGGAGACCTACAATTGACTCGACCTCATATCCTCACAAGGTTATCGTTGAGCTAGGGTACACAAGACCACACCGTATTAGCATAGCCTCCTAAACTAGATGCCTGTCGCGTGACTCGGAAACTTGGCAAAAGTTCAAGCGACCACCTGGTACAGATTGAACGACATTTTCATTCATCTGTCACCAATAATTTTAAGAAGTGATATATGATATATATAATCGACGTTTCTTCGATTCTAATAGCCTTTTATGTGTATCAAATCCCACTTTTAAAAATTTTTGGTGGCTGTTGAATAAAAAAGTCGAGTAATCTATACCAGGTGACGCTGTCTACCGATTAAACTGTTGCCAAGTTTCCGAGCCACGCGACAGGCATCTAGTTTAGGAGGTTATGGTATTACATTAACACAAATTATATTACATAGCTTCATTTTCTAACTTTTGGCATTCACTTATCCTATAAATCTGGTAATGTAAACACATTGTACAGTGGTAACAAGCCATATTTATTATTAAAAGTTGCATTTTAATTGTAATGAGTAAATTTTAGAAAATTACTAACTTATTTTTTTCTATCTATTCATTACAATTTCTTTTATTATTGTTGTTATTATCTTAATTATTTTTGAAAGATTTGAGTAGAAAATTACATTTTTATCCCAAAAATTTCTTTCATAAGATATTTAATTATGATTTGTAGTTTTTATGATACTAATAATATATGTATATATCTATAGATGCAGTAAATTTTTCCAAGTGAAACTTCCGGTAACAATCGAAGTTATTTTTTAATCGGCATTTCCTCATGAACTGTTCTAGCAAACTACAAAACATAAACATTACTAGTATCGCCCAGTGGTCGAAACTCGACCATTTTTTTTTTTTTTTTTTTTGCAAAGCAAGGCAAAGCAAAGTTATTACCTTGTCTTAACGGAAATAAATTGCAACACAGATGCGGGAATTGATTGCCGATATGCACTCTAACTGAATCAGCAGAGTTTTACTTTTTCTATTTCTCTCTGTAGATGTTAAGCCTTTCCTGAAATGAGAGAAAATCGCAACGTGAAAACCCCCTTGTTGGGTGGTGCAGCCCAAAAGCTAATCGGTATCATGTCAAACCAAGGTCCAACCAAATATCAAATTAATAGACTCTCTGGGTTTTTTGGGTTCGAGGCTAAATCATACCCATCATGTGACTACTGATTCTCCATTTCTCTATGAATTTCCCTCTAGGATGCAAATATTTCCCTAGAGAATGTAAACATTTCCCCCATAAAACGTAAATGTAAACATAATAATTCTGCATTTTTCCCAGTAGTAGTCACGTGTCAAGGGTTTATTACGTAACGCCGATAGAGTCTATTCCATTGGTTCATAAAGTACAGTGTTTGAACTCAAAAAGAAAGATACTTTGCAAAAACGGTCGAATTAAGTTCGGAAAATTTCACAACGTGTAACTTTATCGAAAACCGAAAATCTAAAATTTTTCTGAATGTTATACTTTCGTCTTTTATATGCAAAGGAAAGAATAATAAATCCACTTTTTTAAAAATAAGTACTCAATTTCAGTTAATTGAAATGCAAGGAAATCTCAAAACGTGTAAATTCGTCGAAAACAGGAAATCAAAAGTTTTTCCGTATCTTCTACTTGCTTCTTATATACGCAAGAGCAAGCAATAAACCCACTTTTTAAAAAATAAGTAGTCATTTTCAGTTAATTGAAACATAAGGAAAGCTCAAAACATGTAAATTCAGCGAAAAACGGAAATCGAAATTTTTTCGATATCGTCTTCTTTCTTCTTATACATGCAGCAGTTAGTAATAAATCCACTTTTTTAAAAGTAGGTAGTCGATTTAAGTTAATTGAAATGCAAGGAAATCTCAACGTGTAAATTTGTCGAAAATCGGAAATCAAAAGTTTTTCCACATCTTCTACTTTTTCTTACTGATGCAAAAGATATACGCAAGCGAAGTGTGACGTCACTGACCGTTGTTGGGACTAAGTAAAAGATTTTTTATGTTAATCGTCCATTGGATTTTTTGTTAAAAAAAAAAATAAATAAATAAATAAATAAAAATTGAGAAAAATTATTTCCCGATTTTATTAGCCATATTTGGATATAATTATAAATTAATTATCGTGCACATGTGCTAGATTAAGTTATCTTCCTGTCAAATTGACAAAATTTAAATTTTTAATTTCAAAACTATGTCGTCCTTCACGTTTTTACTTTCCGAACACTATAGTGAGGAAAGTATTGTAATCATGTCAAAAATCCGAATTCGAGATTTTGATGTTTCTATACGTTTCGAGGTTCAACGAGTCCGTTTTCACTATTTTTACGATGATGTATGTATGTATGTATGTGTGTATGTATGTGTGTATGTCTGTGAGTGAACACGCTAGCGTCTAAACACTTTGTTCGAATAAGCTGAAAGTTGGTACGTATATTGTAAGTCATCATAGTACGAACCCTATAGATTTTGGTGAATCTAGCACTTATAGTTTTTTTACAGGGACACAAAGAAAACTTCTGTACCATTATGGCCAAGGGACCAAAATCTTAAAAGTGCGATAGCATCTAAACGCCTTCTTCAATTGAGCAAAAACTTTATACACATATTATAGGTCACAGATACTCAATCTGTATAGAGTTTGGAGAATCTAGCACTTATAGTTTTTTTACAGGGACACAAAGAAAAATTCTTTGCCAAATTTTAAAAAGTGTGATAGCGTCTAAACGCCTTATTAATCTCAGCAAAGAATTTGTACTCATGTTATAGGTCACATTTGAACCAACTGTATAGATTTTGGTGAATCTAGCACTTACAGTTTTTTTACAGGGACACAAAGAATAATTCTTTATCGTTATGGCCTATGAGACCAGCGATAGCATCTAAACGCCTTATTCAATTGAGCTGAAAATTTATATGAATATTATAAATCACTGTTACACTAACTATAAGCATTTTGGTGAATCTAGCATTTATAGATTTTTACAGGGACACAACGAAAAATTCTTTATCGTTATGATCTAAGGGCTCAAAGTTCAGTAGCGTTAAATAAAACCTCGTGTGATATATGGAGAAAAATACTCAAACACTCTGTTACGGTTTTCTCATTTTTGTTTGTTTAGCAACTCCTCTTTCTTTATTTTATCTACAAAACTGTTAGTTACTCAATGTTCGGAAAGTCGAGTGGAGTCACTCCAGATTTTTTGTACTTAGCGATCAAAAACGTAATACGAAAATATGCATACCAGATGTAATATCTGTTGCATGAAATATTGTTTCATATTATTGATTGCTCTCTTAATATACGTTGTTAAAATAACCATGATTTTTGAAAGGAATTAAACATGTTCGCTAGATAATTTGGCGATTTTTTTTTTTTTTTTTCTTTCCCGCCAAGAACGACAGATACCAAATATATTCCGATGCAACATATTGGTATCTTATATCAGATACTTTACTTAGACATTTGAAAACAAATTTAACTTCAAATTATGATAGAATATTTACCATTTTCCTTTTATTTAGTATATTAGTAGGATATTTAATGTATAAATATTACCCTTTGAAATGAAATGTTTATGTTTACAATCGAAACTGAAGTTTGCCATTTTCTTCCCTACAGTTTTTAAATTTTAAATTAAAATTTTATCAATTTTACAGCAAAAGTAATTCAATCTAACACATGTAGACAGTAACTTATACATAACTATACCCAAATATGAGAATTAAAATCGGGAGATAATTTTCGTTAATTTTAAATAATTTTTTACAAAAAAATCCAATGGACGATTAACATAGGAAATATTTTTCGTGACTCCACGGGCGGTCAGTGACGTCATCACTTAGCTTGCGTATACTGATGCGACATTATACAAATTACTGTGCCTATGGCTTTATTTGAGTTTTATGAAATTGCCAGATTTAACAACTTTCCACTTTTAGGTATTTTTTAATGTAAAGGAATACGTGTGTGAAAGGGAAAAAGGGGGGAAAATGCATAAAAAATCAAAGTATTTTTAAATACCTTCTTGAGATCGTAAGAAAATAATTTTTGTATTCGCAGCATCTGGCTAACCATACCTCTCTAATGATTCCATTTTCAACCCTCTGCTCCCATAATTAATATGTTAAAAAGGGACTACAAATTTTATGCTTGCCTATTAATACAGAGATTAAAAAATTGTCTCATTCCAAAAGCTTCCAAAAAAAGGTTTATGAATCATATCGGTTGACTAGTGCAGGAAAAAATAAGCAGCTTATTTGTTATACAAGTATTCAAAAAGTGACACTCCGCCTATCACATTTCGGAACTCCCTTTATAAATTTTCTTTTGATCATACTTATGTGCATTAATTTACAGGTTATTTATCAGTTAAACAATAATTGAATTTATCTTTGTCAATATTATCTTTGTCACAACAATATGATATGCATTTATTTGTATTTTCATTTAGAATGTGTTAAAACTTTTGCGACCGCATGTCTTTTTTTTTTTTTTTTTTTTTTTTTTTTTGAGAGTAAACTCGACCTGTGGGCGTTTTTCTTTTACATTACATTAGTTTAAATCAATGTTTTCTGTATTCAAATTTATAATATAAATGAACATTCGTTACAATTAAACTCTTTCTAATCAAAGTATTTGTGTCCATAGTGCATTGTGTGTGCATTGAATGTGAATATTGGGTATATAGTCCAGAAATAATGTAACTTATGTAACGTAAGGAACCGCCCAAATTTTCAAATGACGTGAATTCGAGTCAGCGGTCGCGAAAATGTTAATATAGAAAATATTGTAATTAAACATTGGAGAAGTTTATTTTTCAAAATGCGTAAGTCATTAGTATAAAATGTGTTAATTTTACAGAGCAATGCAAACAAAATAAGTATTAAAATAAACAAACAAACGTATACTCCTTCCAAGTTATAAAGTATGCACACCTATATTTCCATTCCTTTGGATAATTAACGCATTTTGTCACAGTTGCCAATATTTTAATTTATTTTAGACAATCCTTTATCTTGAAACACTTTGTTTTTATAGTAATTTTTTCCATTATTTAATTACGATAAAATAAAGAATTTACTTCTAAAAAAATGTTGTATCTAATAAAGGCAGGGCAGAAAATACTCCGGAATAAATTAAAATGTTGGAAATTCTGATTTTGTAAAATGTTTAATATATTTTAAAGTATAATCTCCCTCCCTTAAAAAATTAAGGTAAGTTCTTTACCATAATTTATTATTTATTTATTTATTTATTTTTTTTTTTAATCTATTAACAAATGAACGCTTTTCATAGCAGACATAAACATAAAATTTTTGTTATATTAAGAAATAAATTATAAATTAATACATTTAAATATACAACCGAAACTAAAAGATATATGTTGCATCTTATAATATTATATATTATTTATACTAAAATAACTAAAATTATTGTAATTTCTAAATAAAAACTTTTTTTTTTAAATAAATTCATGTTATAATACATATAAATATACAAATGAATGAATATTATAATTGCACATAAACATACAGTTTTTTTCTTTGTAAAATATAAACTGTAAATTAATGTATTTAAATAAAATCAAAAATGAATAATAAAGTTAATAAGGGGAGTTTCAAAACGTGATGGGCGGAGACTCATTTTTTGAAAATGTGAAAACGAATGGTACATAACAAACAGGTAAATTTCTCATGCACAAATTAACTGGTAAGGTTCGTTGTAAACTTATTTGAAAGCTATTAGAAATAACCATTTTTTGTTAATTCATCTATATCTAGAAATGTTTTTATTCTTTAAGCACTTGTAAATCGTTATTAAATCTAGATATTCACACAAAACTGATATCGTTCTAATTTTTATCGTTATATAGCAAACCAATCTATCTGTTTTTGAAACAGTTTTTTTTTTTTTTTTTTTTTTTTTTTTCTATTAAAGTCGATTTTTCAATTTCAGTAGCTCAATAAAATATATATTTTTATCTTCTAAAGAAAGTTGTAAAAATTTGACCAGCGATAGAATACGAAAAATTAAAGAAAGAAAAAAAATGTATTTTATCAATTAAATCATCCATGTATTTTACTATTTATACTTTGAAAAATTGAAGAGCACTCAAAAATATCACATATTTAAATATACTTGATCCACAGTAGTCGTTGTTGATTTCAGTCTTTTAATCCCTTTCTTTTTCCTATTAAAATATGAGGAGATTGGAGCGAGCATATCCAACACCGGCTCATCAAGTGGGCGTCCGCTTCTCCCGTGCCGCTACCCTGCAAATCGAAGACTCTACTATATGGGGAAGTCCCCGCATACTACTCCAATCGCTTGCTGTCTCCAAGGACGCTAGCGACATTACAAGAATTGTCAAATATTGTCAACTTGCTAAATACGTTTCCAGATAAAATTTATAAATAAAACTAAATCAAAATATAACGGTGGAAGTCAATTAATTTATTGGTTTATTATTTAATTTTATTTGTATTGCAGCACATTATTAAGGAACTGAATTTCGTAATGAGGCAAATACTATGTATGTCAAATTGACATTTGTAAATATTAAAAGAAATATACAAATGAATTTCTGTAACTTTATAAATCACAACCTCTTTCTATAAGAAATTTCTTACGCATTCAGTATTTCAGAGATTCATATTTTACAACATCCTAATGATGAATCGGAAGATTTTTAGTACATGCCCTTTTTTCCACACCAGTGTAATTTTAGAGTAATTTTCTGCAAGTTTAGTTTGGATAAAAATAAAAAGAAAAACACTCTAAAAATGTACTGGTGTGTAAAAGGGCGTTTACTAAAAATTTTGCGGTTCATAAAGCGTTAACAAGTATGGAAAATAAAGTTTTTTTTTTTTTTTTTTTTTTTTCCCTAACAGCATTTTTCTAGAAAAATTTCTACCCTATAAATTCACAATAATATCCGTTAGAAAGACCCCCACGGAGGGCATTCCCCCTCTAGGCCTAGGACACATCAGAAGTCAATCGGCCTTAAATCCTACAACCAACCAACCACAATAATATCCACAAAGATATGATAAGAAATTTCCGTAATCGAATATTGAGGGCATAGCTGCTAATATTTTAATTTATTCCGGATTACTTTTAGCACCGCCTTTATTTCGAACCCCTTTATTTATAGAGAAATTTCCTCCAATATATATATATATATATATATCATCGATAAAATAAGACGAAATTTCTTTTAAAAAATAAGTGGTACGAAATAAAGGTGGGGCTAAACATACTCCGGAATAAATTGAAATATTGGCAGCTATGTAATACAAGGCCGAAAAGGTGGAACTCTTTCATCCCTGGGTATTCCTATATAAATATTTCATTTTTACACACATCTAAATAACAAAGAAAGATGAAATACGATTTAAAAATGTTTAGCAGGCGAATTAAAAGAGGAAAAAAATTGGATATTATTTTTTGAGAACATTTTAGCTTGGAAAAATTGCAAACATTTAATATGGATTATAATTGAAATTCAATATACTTTGTTTTCTTCGAAGAAATTTGCAATAATTTAATTTCAGGTTCATGTTTTAGAAAGAGAAATTTTTAGCAAAAGCAGTATTTAGCGGGATTCATACAAGATCCACAGTATAAATTAATATTCTAAAACTAGCATGCATAATTCTTAATATTTGATTCTTTGTAAAGAAATTAATGCGGAGTTTCAAAAAAGAAGTGTAAAGGCACAAAAAGAAAGCATATTTTTACCTTTCATCATAGAAACAAGAACGATTCGGAATCTTTCTGGGTATACTAATTTAGAAGTACATAATAAGTTTTACATTATGAATTTTGAGCATTCTACGCATGGAGAGACAGAGAAACTTCTTGATGTGCTTAAACCATGCATTGAAAAATATGCACATTTTTTTAAAAATTTGGGGAAGAATATCGCATTTATAAGATGCAAACTAATACTAATAATAATAATAATAACAGTTAATTTTTACTAACTATGGGCTATTTAGTATTTGCTTTTATATGCATTTTTATACAGTGAGGTCACAGGCTATATTTTGTCCCTGATTCTTCCACCAGTATTTTTCTTCCGAAATTTTCAACAGTACGATTTCACGATTGATTATGAAAAACATTGTCATATAAACATATTGGTGTAAGCATCGGGTAAAAAGGGCGGGTTTGTAACCACCCTGTTACCACCATCTTATCATATCCATAGTACAGTCAAATAAGACCAAAAAAACCAAATAAGGGAAAAAATTATAAAGTTTTGAAACTTTGGAATAACATTCCTGGGCATCTATTCTCCGACCAGACTGCACCTCAATTCCGACTGTCGCAGCAGTTATTTTGATCACGTGATGTCACATTCCGAATTTTGATTTGACGACTGTCGTTGTTTAAGGACGGTCGCTATGGCAGTCGGATCAGAGAATAGATACCCTGGGGGCTCTTGTAATGCAAAACAAAAAAGTTCCCCCTTCCTAAGGTGGGAAGCCCCCCCCCCCATTCTCCGCTTCCCCTTTTCACTTCTAGGCAAATACAGCTCTTTCAGATTTACATATTCGCGACCGCTGACGTGAATTCACGTCATTTGAAAATCTGTAACTTCGCCAGTGGGCGTTTCTTTAGGTTGCATTGGTTACATTATTTCTTAACATTATACCCAATATTCACATTTGTGCAATCAATGCATTATGGATACAAATATTTTCATTAGAAAGAGTATGATCGTAATGTATATTGATTTATATTTTCTATATGAATACAAAAAACATTAATTTAAAATAATGTAATATAATAAATAACGCCCGCAGGTGGAGCTTGCTGCCAAAAAGACAAAAACAGGCGCTCGCGAAAGTGTCAAGAAAGACAGTGATAATAATTTATAAATGCTTGAATTTTCTGGGATAAAATTCATGAAGACTCTGGAAAGGAAAAAAAAATAAAAATAAAAAAATCTTCCTGGTGAGACCCCTCCCCCTTTTCTTTTCAAACTGAATAGGTACTTCAGATTACAAAAAAAAAAAAAAAAAAAAAAAAAAAAAATTGTAAAGGTTGTGTATAATAAATTGTTAATTTATTATATGAGTAAATATGTATATTGCTTTGAAATTTTGAAATAAGTCTTGAGGGATCTAGTAATGTAAAACAAAAATGTTTTCCCCCTCTCTGGGCGAAAGCTCCCCTCCTCCCCTATTTTCCCTCCAAACCATACAGTTCTTTCAGATTAAGAAACACTGAGAAAATAATTTATACAAAACTGAAATTTTAGAATAACATAAATGGAAAAGAAAAAAAAGTCCTCTCTCCTTGAGGAGACACTTCCGTCCCCCTCCCCCCACTTAACTGTATAGCTCTTTCAGATTACGAAAATTGAGGTACTATAAAGGAACATAATATAGGAGTAAATATATGTAAAGTTTTGAAATTTTGAAATAATACTCTTGAGAGCTCTAATAATGTAAAACAAAAAAGTTTCCCTCCCCGGGCAAATTTTACGTCCCGAAGCTTTCCCCCTATTTCCCCTCCAAACCTTAAGACACCTTCAGATTAAGAAAAATCGGGAAATTATTTTATAAATGCTTGAAATTTTAGGATAACATTCATGAACAGTTTAGTAATGTAAAAGAAAGAAAATACCCCCTCCTTCAGAAGACCCTCCCCCGCTTCGCTTTCCTCCAAAAATTGTATAGCTCCTTCATGTAAAAAAGAGTGGGGAGCTAATCGAGTTCTTAAGATTATTAATATAAAAGGTTTTTTTTTTTTTTTTTTTTTTTTTTTTTTTTGTGTGTGTGTGTGTGTGTGTGTGTGTTTGTGTTTGTTTGTTTTTGTGATAGATGGAGGATACTTCATCCAACGTGTCATGAGGCCGGATAAAAGAACATTCGGTAATGATTATCACACATACATCTCTTTCGTTCGACGACGCTACAAATTTAATCCTGCTGTCATTTTTGGTGGCTACTCTGAAAGTGCTTTAAAACTTAGAAAAAAAAAAAAATGAACTTCAAAGATGAATAATGAAGCGAAATCACGGGATGTTTTATTTACTGATGAGACAAGCCTTGTTGAAACTCAATCCACATTTCTTAGCAATTTAAATAACAAAGAAAGATTTATTTCGCAGCTTGTTCAGCGATTATACCTACGAGTTCTGGTATCGAAGCAAGGATAGCAAAAGATGACACAGATGTTTCCAATGTTAGAAACGCGATTGATGCCTCTCACTTAAACAAGCAAGTTGTTGTTGGACAAGATGTTGACCTTACTGTTTTACAGATAGCTTTCACCGCAGAAGAGATGGACATTCTACTCGTGAAAGAAGGGAAGGGAAATCTTAAAAAAAAAAGATTTTATAGTTCCAAGGACTCGACAATGTTCCTCTGTTACCAACAATGGCTGGGATTCAATCCCATTTCTTCATGCAAGGAATGGCTGCGACTCTACTTTGTCCGTATTTGGAAAAAGGAAAGTGCAAGTGGTTCATTCATTTAATCGATCTCACCGTCTCTATGATGTACCCAAAGTGTTCAATGATCCAAGATCGACTTGTTACTCAACTAAAAAAACTAGTAAAAAATTTATGATTGCAATGTTCAGTAAAGTTTAAAAAAAGGAGATGTACAATTTCTGAAATGAAAATATTGTTAATAAACTAGTAGGTCAGACATGCAATGCTATCATCCTTTTTCACTTGCCACCTACAACCTTTATTCTCATACGGTTTACCAGTAAGTACATATGTGGTTGGGATATCGTTTTGATCCAAAGAGGAAAGTATCTAATTCCTACTTTTCTCCTATATATATCTAAGATAATTACCTGCTCCAGAAAAGATACTAAATTTGGTTTCATGTGGCTGTACGCAAGGTTATGGGAGAAAATACAAATGTGTTAAAGCAGACTTGTTATGTGTAATGTGTAAACAACTTGTTATGTGTAAAACTTCGTGTAATGTGTAAACATTGTCACGAGCAATAGAGTGCCCATTGGCATGACAGAAAAGTTTGAAGAAGACATTTAATTTTTATCCTATGTTCAGACAGTTATTTGTAAATAATAAGCTTATTGACATACATTAACCCGTTAGTGGTCGATTTGCCGCGCATCCTTCAATTTTTCCAGATTTTTTTTTTTTTTCAATAACTACCAAAAATTTTTAGAAATGGCATATAAAACACATAAAACGCGCATAAAAATCGAAGAAACGTCGATCACATCACTTCTTAAAATTATTGGTGACAGTTAAATAAAAAGTACGCAATCTGTAACAGGTGGTGCTGCCTATAGCGACTACTAACGGGTTAAAATATTTTACCTGCATTTTACTTATTTATTTTACCCTGTTATTACCTGAAGTTAAATATTATCATTTGAATTTTTGAATTTACTGTTTTAACACGCATTTATTAGCTTCACCTGTATGTATGTATGTTTGTAACCGCTCTGGGAACAAACAAAAAATCTATATTGTAAAAAAAGACTTTTCCTACGTGAACGCTGTAGCTTTGAGGTAAAGCTCCGAGCTACGAACCTAAAGGTCTAACGTTCGAGCCCAGTCAGGGGAGATTTTTTAAAAATGGTTTTTGTTTAATTCTAAATTCTCATTCCTTCATTATGTTATTCATTCAGTTAATATTACGTAATTTCTAGACTTTTTATTTAACAATGCTTTTATTAACTTGATATGATGTAACTGTTAATGTATGCAACGGATTCTTGCAATTAAATTTTCGACCCCTTCTGTTCGTTCGACTGGCGTGAAATTTCGCACAGGACTTCATAGTCGATTACAGTACTGCATACAAGAGTTTCCATGCTCCTATCCCATCAGGGGCAGGTTCTAGGGGCAAGTAAAAAAATCTATATGTATAAAACTCTATCGTATGTGACACAGGATTTGGCCATATTTGTATAACGTTGAATGACAACAATTAATCAATTTTTTTTACGAAAGATATAAATATTATAGTGTGTCACTCACACGACTTTATCTTACCCTGCATTTTAATACTATAAAGGTAGAAAAATTGTGATTTTTAGTTCAAGATTCAATAAAAGCGTGCTCTTTAATTTTTAAAAAGTATAATATTATTTTTAAATTTAAAATAAGAGGCAAAATAATTGTTCGTTTATACTTAGTGCAGAGGGATTTTTTTTTTTTTTTTTTTTTTTTTTTTTTTTCAAAATTTTTCAAAAAACATTTTTTTTTTTTTATAGTAGCTCTCTTTGAAAAACAAACAATTTTGCACAAATTGGAAAAAAGAAAAAAAAAAAAGGAAGACTCATTGAAAATATCGAAGGTGTTTTTATGGAGGGGGCGCAATCTCCCCACAAAGAGGAACTTGTATTGTTTTCCATTAAGATAAACAATATGTGTTGTATAACAAAAGCTTAGGCTTGAGAATTGCAGCATCTGACATTTTATAATATATGTATTATTTTTCTCCTTTTTTAGTACGACAGGATTATTGCTTTCAATATGATATTTCGCGTTGTCATCATTTGCCGTGTTTCACTTTGAATATATAAAGATGTTTTTCCTTTTCGCAACAAGTTAAAAATATATGTATATTAAATTTAAATTGATATAAAACCTGCAATAGAAATTTTAAGAAATTTTTATAGTAATCGTTTCTAAAGAACGCAACATTATATTTTAAGATTTAAATAAATATATATATATATATTATTTATTTACTTATTTTTACACTTTTTGTATACTTCGACCAATTGAAAAAATAATAATAATAATAATTCCTATCGCATTAAGTAATATTTATATAATATATGTATGCATGTAGATAATGATAGTAAATATTTTTTAATTTAAAACACAGTAAATAAAAAATAACAGACGATTCAATGTCACAAAAATTCAAAATATTCAGTAGGAAATAATCAGAGGGAAAAAAAAAAAAAAAAAAAAAAAAAAAAAAACTTGAAAACTTGAAAACAACAATAATAATTAATTAAAACAGCTAATTTATTTGTCTTTATGAATTAAACAAACTGAAATTATTTTCTTCAGACTTAGATTATTTTAATCCAGTCTATACCTATCTATCTATATATATATAGAGAGAGAGAAAAATTGTGTGAAAAAATTTTAAGAAATTACAGTAACCGTTGCTAAAGAGCTCAACACAGTTACTGTTTGACTTTATCTGCAAAAATAGAGTAATAAAATTCCGGCCGCACTAAATTAAGTTCTATTTTGTACAGAATTTTTTATCTATTATTCAGAAAACAAAAATAGGCTTCGGTTTCTTTATTATTATTACTGTTATTTATTTGAAAGAAATATCCAAAAGACATACCATTGTAAGTATGTAACTAAATTTATATTTTACATTTATAAAGAAAATCATCACATGCTTATCAAATTTTAATAAATTTTTATTTATAAATTTAAATATACTTTACTATGTATATAATATAAATTTATTACATTTTTTATAATATTATTTTCAATCCTTTCTCTATAAAACTATCCTTTCTCTATACTGAATAAAAACGCTATTTTCTGTGCATAAACAAGTAATACTATTAATTTTAATATTATATACAATATTATTATTCTGTTAGTGTTAGTTTTATACGAGTACTTTGGTTTATTATCTATATATATATATAAACAATAAATCTATCTGTTTTTGAAACAGTTTTTTTTTTATTATTATTATTAAGTTAAAATCGATTTTTATTTTCAGAACACTATAGTGAGGAAAGTATTGTTATCATGTAAAAAATCATCCGAATTTGAGATTTTTATGTTTCTATACGTGAGTCCGTTTTCACTATTTTTGCGATGATGTATGTACGTGTGTGTGTATGTATGTGTGTGTGTGTGTGTATTTATGTATGTGTGTATGTCTGTGAGTGAACATGCTAGCGTCTAAATGCTTTGTTCGAATAAGCTGAAAGTTGGTACGTATATTGTAAGTCACCATAGTACGAACAATATAGATTTTGGTGAATCTAGCACTTATAGTTTTTTTACAGGGACACAAAGAAAAATTCTTTATCATTATGGCCTATGGGACCAAATTTTTAAAAGTGTGATAGCGTCTAAACGTCTTATTAATCTGAGCAAAAAATTTGTACCCATGTTATAGGTCACAGTTGCACCAACGGTATAGATTTTAGTGAATCTAGCGCTTACAGTTTTATTACAGGGACACAAAGAAAAATTATTTTTCATTATGGCCTATGGGACCAAATTTTTAAAAGTGCGATAGCATCTAAACGCATTATTTAATTCAGCAAAAAAATTATACACATATTATAGGTCACAGATACTCAATCTGTATAGAGTTTGGAGAATCTAGCACTTATAGTTTTTTTACAGGGACACAAAGAAAAATTCTTTGCCAAATTTTAAAAAGTGTGATAGCGTCTAAACGCCTTATTAATCTCAGCAAAGAATTTGTACTCATGTTATAGGTCACATTTGAACCAACTGTATAGATTTTGGTGAATCTAGCACTTACAGTTTTTTTACAGGGACACAAAGAATAATTCTTTATCGTTATGGCCTGTGAGACCAGCGATAGCATCTAAACGCCTTATTCAATTGAGCTGAAAATTTATATGAATATTATAAATCACTGTTGCACTAACTATAAGCATTTTGGTGAATCTAGTATTTATAGATTTTTACAGGGACACAACGAAAAATTCTTTATCGTTATGATCTAAGGGCTCAAAGTTCAGTAGCGTTAAATAAAACCTCGTGTGATATATGGAGAAAAATACTCAAACACTCTGTTACGGTTTTCTCATTTTTGTTTGTTTAGCAACTCCTCTTTCTTTATTTTATCTACAAAACTGTTAGTTACTCAATGTTCGGAAAGTCGAGTGGAGTCACTCCAGATTTTTTGTACTTCGCGATCAAAAACGTAATACGAAAATATGCATACCAGATGTATATATTCGTAATATCTGTTGCATGAAATATTGTTTCATATTATTGATTGCTCTCTTAATATACGTTGTTAAAATAACCATGATTTTTGAAAGGAATTAAACATGTTCTCTAGATAATTTGGCGATTTTTTTTTTTTTTTCCTTTCCCGCCAAGAACGACAGATACCAAATATATTCCGATGCAACATATTGGTATCTTATATCAGATACTTTACTTAGACATTTGAAAACAAATTTAACTTCAAATTATGATAGAATATTTACCATTTTCCTTTTATTTAGTATATTAGTTGGATATTTAATGTGTAAATATTACCCTTTGAAATGAAATGTTTATGTTTACAATCGAAACTGAAGTTTGCCATTTTCTTCCCTACAGTTTTTAAATTTTAAATTAAAATTTTATCAATTTTACAGCAAAAGTAATTCAATCTAACACATGTAGACAGTAACTTATACATAACTATACCCAAATATGAGAATTAAAATCGGGAGATAATTTTCATTAATTTTAAATAATTTTTTACAAAAAAATCCAATGGACGATTAACATAGGAAATATTTTTCGTGACTCTACGGGCGGTCAGTGACGTCATCACTTAGCTTGCGTATACTGATGCGACATTATACAAATTACTGTGCCTATGGCTTTATTTGAGTTTTATGAAGTTGCCAGATTTAACAACTTTCCACTTTTAGGTATTTTTTAATGTAAAGGAATACGTGTATGAAAGGGAAAAAGGGGGGAAAATGCATAAAAAATCAAAGTATTTTTAAATACCTTCTTGAGATCGTAAGAAAATAATTTTTGTATTCGCAGCATCTGGCTAACCATACCTTTCTAATGATTCCATTTTCAACCCTCTGCTCCCATAATTAATATGTTAAAAAGGGACTACAAATTTTATGCTTGCCTATTAATACAGAGATTAAAAAATTGTCTCATTCCAAAAGCTTCCAAAAAAAGGTTTATGAATCATATCGGTTGACTAGTGCAGGAAAAAATAAGCAGCTTATTTGTTATACAAGTATTTAAAAAGTGACACTCCGCCTATCACATTTCGGAACTCCCTTTATAAATTTTCTTTTGATCATACTTATGTGCATTAATTTACAGGTTATTTATCAGTTAAACAATAATTGAATTTATCTTTGTCAATATTATCTTTGTCACAACAATATGATATGCATTTATTTGTATTTTCATTTAGAATGTGTTAAAACTTTTGCGACCGCATGTCTTTTTTTTTTTTTTTTTTTTTTTTTTTTTTTTTGAGAGTAAACTCGACCTGTGGGCGTTTTTCTTTTACATTACATTAGTTTAAATCAATGTTTTCTGTATTCAAATTTATAATATAAATGAACATTCGTTACAATTAAACTCTTTCTAATCAAAGTATTTGTGTCCATAGTGCATTGTGTGTGCATTGAATGTGAATATTGGGTATATAGTCCAGAAATAATGTAACTTATGTAACGTAAGGAACCGCCCAAATTTTCAAATGACGTGAATTCGAGTCAGCGGTCGCGAAAATGTTAATATAGAAAATATTGTAATTAAACATTGGAGAAGTTTATTTTTCAAAATGCGTAAGTCATTAGTATAAAATGTGTTAATTTTACAGAGCAATGCAAACAAAATAAGTATTAAAATAAACAAACAAACGTATACTCCTTCCAAGTTATAAAGTATGCACACCTATATTTCCATTCCTTTGGATAATTAACGCATTTTGTCACAGTTGCCAATATTTTAATTTATTTTAGACAATCCTTTATCTTGAAACACTTTGTTTTTATAGTAATTTTTTCCATTATTTAATTACGATAAAATAAAGAATTTACTTCTAAAAAAATGTTGTATCTAATAAAGGCAGGGCAGAAAATACTCCGGAATAAATTAAAATGTTGGAAATTCTGATTTTGTAAAATGTTTAATATATTTTAAAGTATAATCTCCCTCCCTTAAAAAATTAAGGTAAGTTCTTTACCATAATTTATTATTTATTTATTTATTTTTTTTTTTTTTTTTAATCTATTAACAAATGAACGCTTTTCATAGCAGACATAAACATAAAATTTTTGTTATATTAAGAAATAAATTATAAGTTAATACATTTAAATATACAACCGAAACTAAAAGATATATGTTGCATCTTATAATATTATATATTATTTATACTAAAATAACTAAAATTATTGTAATTTCTAAATAAAAACTTTTTTTTTTAAATAAATTCATGTTATAATACATATAAATATACAAATGAATGAATATTATAATTGCACATAAACATACAGTTTTTTTCTTTGTAAAATATAAACTGTAAATTAATGTATTTAAATAAAATCAAAAATGAATAATAAAGTTAATAAGGGGAGTTTCAAAACGTGATGGGCGGAGACTCATTTTTTGAAAATGTGAAAACGAATGGTACATAACAAACAGGTAAATTTCTCATGCACAAATTAACTGGTAAGGTTCGTTGTAAACTTATTTGAAAGCTATTAGAAATAACCATTTTTTGTTAATTCATCTATATCTAGAAATGTTTTTATTCTTTAAGCACTTGTAAATCGTTATTAAATCTAGATATTCACACAAAACTGATATCGTTCTAATTTTTATCGTTATATAGCAAACCAATCTATCTGTTTTTGAAACAGTTTTTTTTTTTTTTTTTTTTTTTTTTTTTTTTTCCTATTAAAGTCGATTTTTCAATTTCAGTAGCTCAATAAAATATATATTTTTATCTTCTAAAGAAAGTTGTAAAAATTTGACCAGCGATAGAATACGAAAAATTAAAGAAAGAAAAAAAATGTATTTTATCAATTAAATCATCCATGTATTTTACTATTTATACTTTGAAAAATTGAAGAGCACTCAAAAATATCACATATTTAAATATACTTGATCCACAGTAGTCGTTGTTGATTTCAGTCTTTTAATCCCTTTCTTTTTCCTATTAAAATATGAGGAGATTGGAGCGAGCATATCCAACACCGGCTCATCAAGTGGGCGTCCGCTTCTCCCGTGCCGCTACCCTGCAAATCGAAGACTCTACTATATGGGGAAGTCCCCGCATACTACTCCAATCGCTTGCTGTCTCCAAGGACGCTAGCGACATTACAAGAATTGTCAAATATTGTCAACTTGCTAAATACGTTTCCAGATAAAATTTATAAATAAAACTAAATCAAAATATAACGGTGGAAGTCAATTAATTTATTGGTTTATTATTTAATTTTATTTGTATTGCAGCACATTATTAAGGAACTGAATTTCGTAATGAGGCAAATACTATGTATGTCAAATTGACATTTGTAAATATTAAAAGAAATATACAAATGAATTTCTGTAACTTTATAAATCACAACCTCTTTCTATAAGAAATTTCTTACGCATTCAGTATTTCAGAGATTCATATTTTACAACATCCTAATGATGAATCGGAAGATTTTTAGTACATGCCCTTTTTTCCACACCAGTGTAATTTTAGAGTAATTTTCTGCAAGTTTAGTTTGGATAAAAATAAAAAGAAAAACACTCTAAAAATGTACTGGTGTGTAAAAGGGCGTTTACTAAAAATTTTGCGGTTCATAAAGCGTTAACAAGTATGGAAAATAAAGTTTTTTTTTTTTTTTTTTTTTTTCCCTAACAGCATTTTTCTAGAAAAATTTCTACCCTATAAATTCACAATAATATCCGTTAGAAAGACCCCCACGGAGGGCATTCCCCCTCTAGGCCTAGGACACATCAGAAGTCAATCGGCCTTAAATCCTACAACCAACCAACCACAATAATATCCACAAAGATATGATAAGAAATTTCCGTAATCGAATATTGAGGGCATAGCTGCTAATATTTTAATTTATTCCGGATTACTTTTAGCACCGCCTTTATTTCGAACCCCTTTATTTATAGAGAAATTTCCTCCAATATATATATATATATATATATCATCGATAAAATAAGACGAAATTTCTTTTAAAAAATAAGTGGTACGAAATAAAGGTGGGGCTAAACATACTCCGGAATAAATTGAAATATTGGCAGCTATGTAATACAAGGCCGAAAAGGTGGAACTCTTTCATCCCTGGGTATTCCTATATAAATATTTCATTTTTACACACATCTAAATAACAAAGAAAGATGAAATACGATTTAAAAATGTTTAGCAGGCGAATTAAAAGAGGAAAAAAATTGGATATTATTTTTTGAGAACATTTTAGCTTGGAAAAATTGCAAACATTTAATATGGATTATAATTGAAATTCAATATACTTTGTTTTCTTCGAAGAAATTTGCAATAATTTAATTTCAGGTTCATGTTTTAGAAAGAGAAATTTTTAGCAAAAGCAGTATTTAGCGGGATTCATACAAGATCCACAGTATAAATTAATATTCTAAAACTAGCATGCATAATTCTTAATATTTGATTCTTTGTAAAGAAATTAATGCGGAGTTTCAAAAAAGAAGTGTAAAGGCACAAAAAGAAAGCATATTTTTACCTTTCATCATAGAAACAAGAACGATTCGGAATCTTTCTGGGTATACTAATTTAGAAGTACATAATAAGTTTTACATTATGAATTTTGAGCATTCTACGCATGGAGAGACAGAGAAACTTCTTGATGTGCTTAAACCATGCATTGAAAAATATGCACATTTTTTTAAAAATTTGGGGAAGAATATCGCATTTATAAGATGCAAACTAATACTAATAATAATAATAATAACAGTTAATTTTTACTAACTATGGGCTATTTAGTATTTGCTTTTATATGCATTTTTATACAGTGAGGTCACAGGCTATATTTTGTCCCTGATTCTTCCACCAGTATTTTTCTTCCGAAATTTTCAACAGTACGATTTCACGATTGATTATGAAAAACATTGTCATATAAACATATTGGTGTAAGCATCGGGTAAAAAGGGCGGGTTTGTAACCACCCTGTTACCACCATCTTATCATATCCATAGTACAGTCAAATAAGACCAAAAAAACCAAATAAGGGAAAAAATTATAAAGTTTTGAAACTTTGGAATAACATTCCTGGGCATCTATTCTCCGACCAGACTGCACCTCAATTCCGACTGTCGCAGCAGTTATTTTGATCACGTGATGTCACATTCCGAATTTTGATTTGACGACTGTCGTTGTTTAAGGACGGTCGCTATGGCAGTCGGATCAGAGAATAGATACCCTGGGGGCTCTTGTAATGCAAAACAAAAAAGTTCCCCCTTCCTAAGGTGGGAAGCCCCCCCCCCCCATTCTCCGCTTCCCCTTTTCACTTCTAGGCAAATACAGCTCTTTCAGATTTACATATTCGCGACCGCTGACGTGAATTCACGTCATTTGAAAATCTGTAACTTCGCCAGTGGGCGTTTCTTTAGGTTGCATTGGTTACATTATTTCTTAACATTATACCCAATATTCACATTTGTGCAATCAATGCATTATGGATACAAATATTTTCATTAGAAAGAGTATGATCGTAATGTATATTGATTTATATTTTCTATATGAATACAAAAAACATTAATTTAAAATAATGTAATATAATAAATAACGCCCGCAGGTGGAGCTTGCTGCCAAAAAGACAAAAACAGGCGCTCGCGAAAGTGTCAAGAAAGACAGTGATAATAATTTATAAATGCTTGAATTTTCTGGGATAAAATTCATGAAGACTCTGGAAAGGAAAAAAAAATAAAAATAAAAAAATCTTCCTGGTGAGACCCCTCCCCCTTTTCTTTTCAAACTGAATAGGTACTTCAGATTACAAAAAAAAAAAAAAAAAAAAAAAAAAAATTGTAAAGGTTGTGTATAATAAATTGTTAATTTATTATATGAGTAAATATGTATATTGCTTTGAAATTTTGAAATAAGTCTTGAGGGATCTAGTAATGTAAAACAAAAATGTTTTCCCCCTCTCTGGGCGAAAGCTCCCCTCCTCCCCTATTTTCCCTCCAAACCATACAGTTCTTTCAGATTAAGAAACACTGAGAAAATAATTTATACAAAACTGAAATTTTAGAATAACATAAATGGAAAAGAAAAAAAAGTCCTCTCTCCTTGAGGAGACACTTCCGTCCCCCTCCCCCCACTTAACTGTATAGCTCTTTCAGATTACGAAAATTGAGGTACTATAAAGGAACATAATATAGGAGTAAATATATGTAAAGTTTTGAAATTTTGAAATAATACTCTTGAGAGCTCTAATAATGTAAAACAAAAAAGTTTCCCTCCCCGGGCAAATTTTACGTCCCGAAGCTTTCCCCCTATTTCCCCTCCAAACCTTAAGACACCTTCAGATTAAGAAAAATCGGGAAATTATTTTATAAATGCTTGAAATTTTAGGATAACATTCATGAACAGTTTAGTAATGTAAAAGAAAGAAAATACCCCCTCCTTCAGAAGACCCTCCCCCGCTTCGCTTTCCTCCAAAAATTGTATAGCTCCTTCATGTAAAAAAGAGTGGGGAGCTAATCGAGTTCTTAAGATTATTAATATAAAAGGTTTTTTTTTTTTTTTTTTTTTTTTTTTTTTTTTTTTGTGTGTGTGTGTGTGTGTGTGTTTGTGTTTGTTTGTTTTTGTGATAGATGGAGGATACTTCATCCAACGTGTCATGAGGCCGGATAAAAGAACATTCGGTAATGATTATCACACATACATCTCTTTCGTTCGACGACGCTACAAATTTAATCCTGCTGTCATTTTTGGTGGCTACTCTGAAAGTGCTTTAAAACTTAGAAAAAAAAAAAATGAACTTCAAAGATGAATAATGAAGCGAAATCACGGGATGTTTTATTTACTGATGAGACAAGCCTTGTTGAAACTCAATCCACATTTCTTAGCAATTTAAATAACAAAGAAAGATTTATTTCGCAGCTTGTTCAGCGATTATACCTACGAGTTCTGGTATCGAAGCAAGGATAGCAAAAGATGACACAGATGTTTCCAATGTTAGAAACGCGATTGATGCCTCTCACTTAAACAAGCAAGTTGTTGTTGGACAAGATGTTGACCTTACTGTTTTACAGATAGCTTTCACCGCAGAAGAGATGGACATTCTACTCGTGAAAGAAGGGAAGGGAAATCTTAAAAAAAAAAGATTTTATAGTTCCAAGGACTCGACAATGTTCCTCTGTTACCAACAATGGCTGGGATTCAATCCCATTTCTTCATGCAAGGAATGGCTGCGACTCTACTTTGTCCGTATTTGGAAAAAGGAAAGTGCAAGTGGTTCATTCATTTAATCGATCTCACCGTCTCTATGATGTACCCAAAGTGTTCAATGATCCAAGATCGACTTGTTACTCAACTAAAAAAACTAGTAAAAAATTTATGATTGCAATGTTCAGTAAAGTTTAAAAAAAGGAGATGTACAATTTCTGAAATGAAAATATTGTTAATAAACTAGTAGGTCAGACATGCAATGCTATCATCCTTTTTCACTTGCCACCTACAACCTTTATTCTCATACGGTTTACCAGTAAGTACATATGTGGTTGGGATATCGTTTTGATCCAAAGAGGAAAGTATCTAATTCCTACTTTTCTCCTATATATATCTAAGATAATTACCTGCTCCAGAAAAGATACTAAATTTGGTTTCATGTGGCTGTACGCAAGGTTATGGGAGAAAATACAAATGTGTTAAAGCAGACTTGTTATGTGTAATGTGTAAACAACTTGTTATGTGTAAAACTTCGTGTAATGTGTAAACATTGTCACGAGCAATAGAGTGCCCATTGGCATGACAGAAAAGTTTGAAGAAGACATTTAATTTTTATCCTATGTTCAGACAGTTATTTGTAAATAATAAGCTTATTGACATACATTAACCCGTTAGTGGTCGATTTGCCGCGCATCCTTCAATTTTTCCAGATTTTTTTTTTTTTTCAATAACTACCAAAAATTTTTAGAAATGGCATATAAAACACATAAAACGCGCATAAAAATCGAAGAAACGTCGATCACATCACTTCTTAAAATTATTGGTGACAGTTAAATAAAAAGTACGCAATCTGTAACAGGTGGTGCTGCCTATAGCGACTACTAACGGGTTAAAATATTTTACCTGCATTTTACTTATTTATTTTACCCTGTTATTACCTGAAGTTAAATATTATCATTTGAATTTTTGAATTTACTGTTTTAACACGCATTTATTAGCTTCACCTGTATGTATGTATGTTTGTAACCGCTCTGGGAACAAACAAAAAATCTATATTGTAAAAAAAGACTTTTCCTACGTGAACGCTGTAGCTTTGAGGTAAAGCTCCGAGCTACGAACCTAAAGGTCTAACGTTCGAGCCCAGTCAGGGGAGATTTTTTAAAAATGGTTTTTGTTTAATTCTAAATTCTCATTCCTTCATTATGTTATTCATTCAGTTAATATTACGTAATTTCTAGACTTTTTATTTAACAATGCTTTTATTAACTTGATATGATGTAACTGTTAATGTATGCAACGGATTCTTGCAATTAAATTTTCGACCCCTTCTGTTCGTTCGACTGGCGTGAAATTTCGCACAGGACTTCATAGTCGATTACAGTACTGCATACAAGAGTTTCCATGCTCCTATCCCATCAGGGGCAGGTTCTAGGGGCAAGTAAAAAAATCTATATGTATAAAACTCTATCGTATGTGACACAGGATTTGGCCATATTTGTATAACGTTGAATGACAACAATTAATCAATTTTTTTTACGAAAGATATAAATATTATAGTGTGTCACTCACACGACTTTATCTTACCCTGCATTTTAATAGTATAAAGGTAGAAAAATTGTGATTTTTAGTTCAAGATTCAATAAAAGCGTGCTCTTTAATTTTTAAAAAGTATAATATTATTTTTAAATTTAAAATAAGAGGCAAAATAATTGTTCGTTTATACTTAGTGCAGAGGGATTTTTTTTTTTTTTTTTTTTTTTTTTTTTTTCAAAATTTTTCAAAAAACATTTTTTTTTTTTTATAGTAGCTCTCTTTGAAAAACAAACAATTTTGCACAAATTGGAAAAAAGAAAAAAAAAAAAGGAAGACTCATTGAAAATATCGAAGGTGTTTTTATGGAGGGGGCGCAATCTCCCCACAAAGAGGAACTTGTATTGTTTTCCATTAAGATAAACAATATGTGTTGTATAACAAAAGCTTAGGCTTGAGAATTGCAGCATCTGACATTTTATAATATATGTATTATTTTTCTCCTTTTTTAGTACGACAGGATTATTGCTTTCAATATGATATTTCGCGTTGTCATCATTTGCCGTGTTTCACTTTGAATATATAAAGATGTTTTTCCTTTTCGCAACAAGTTAAAAATATATGTATATTAAATTTAAATTGATATAAAACCTGCAATAGAAATTTTAAGAAATTTTTATAGTAATCGTTTCTAAAGAACGCAACATTATATTTTAAGATTTAAATAAATATATATATATATATTATTTATTTACTTATTTTTACACTTTTTGTATACTTCGACCAATTGAAAAAATAATAATAATAATAATTCCTATCGCATTAAGTAATATTTATATAATATATGTATGCATGTAGATAATGATAGTAAATATTTTTTAATTTAAAACACAGTAAATAAAAAATAACAGACGATTCAATGTCACAAAAATTCAAAATATTCAGTAGGAAATAATCAGAGGGAAAAAAAAAAAAAACTTGAAAACTTGAAAACAACAATAATAATTAATTAAAACAGCTAATTTATTTGTCTTTATGAATTAAACAAACTGAAATTATTTTCTTCAGACTTAGATTATTTTAATCCAGTCTATACCTATCTATCTATATATATATATAGAGAGAGAAAAATTGTGTGAAAAAATTTTAAGAAATTACAGTAACCGTTGCTAAAGAGCTCAACACAGTTACTGTTTGACTTTATCTGCAAAAATAGAGTAATAAAATTCCGGCCGCACTAAATTAAGTTCTATTTTGTACAGAATTTTTTATCTATTATTCAGAAAACAAAAATAGGCTTCGGTTTCTTTATTATTATTACTGTTATTTATTTGAAAGAAATATCCAAAAGACATACCATTGTAAGTATGTAACTAAATTTATATTTTACATTTATAAAGAAAATCATCACATGCTTATCAAATTTTAATAAATTTTTATTTATAAATTTAAATATACTTTACTATGTATATAATATAAATTTATTACATTTTTTATAATATTATTTTCAATCCTTTCTCTATAAAACTATCCTTTCTCTATACTGAATAAAAACGCTATTTTCTGTGCATAAACAAGTAATACTATTAATTTTAATATTATATACAATATTATTATTCTGTTAGTGTTAGTTTTATACGAGTACTTTGGTTTATTATCTATATATATATATAAACAATAAATCTATCTGTTTTTGAAACAGTTTTTTTTTTATTATTATTATTAAGTTAAAATCGATTTTTATTTTCAGAACACTATAGTGAGGAAAGTATTGTTATCATGTAAAAAATCATCCGAATTTGAGATTTTTATGTTTCTATACGTGAGTCCGTTTTCACTATTTTTGCGATGATGTATGTACGTGTGTGTGTATGTATGTGTGTGTGTGTGTGTATTTATGTATGTGTGTATGTCTGTGAGTGAACATGCTAGCGTCTAAATGCTTTGTTCGAATAAGCTGAAAGTTGGTACGTATATTGTAAGTCACCATAGTACGAACAATATAGATTTTGGTGAATCTAGCACTTATAGTTTTTTTACAGGGACACAAAGAAAAATTCTTTATCATTATGGCCTATGGGACCAAATTTTTAAAAGTGTGATAGCGTCTAAACGTCTTATTAATCTGAGCAAAAAATTTGTACCCATGTTATAGGTCACAGTTGCACCAACGGTATAGATTTTAGTGAATCTAGCGCTTACAGTTTTATTACAGGGACACAAAGAAAAATTATTTTTCATTATGGCCTATGGGACCAAATTTTTAAAAGTGCGATAGCATCTAAACGCATTATTTAATTCAGCAAAAAAATTATACACATATTATAGGTCACAGATACTCAATCTGTATAGAGTTTGGAGAATCTAGCACTTATAGTTTTTTTACAGGGACACAAAGAAAAATTCTTTGCCAAATTTTAAAAAGTGTGATAGCGTCTAAACGCCTTATTAATCTCAGCAAAGAATTTGTACTCATGTTATAGGTCACATTTGAACCAACTGTATAGATTTTGGTGAATCTAGCACTTACAGTTTTTTTACAGGGACACAAAGAATAATTCTTTATCGTTATGGCCTGTGAGACCAGCGATAGCATCTAAACGCCTTATTCAATTGAGCTGAAAATTTATATGAATATTATAAATCACTGTTGCACTAACTATAAGCATTTTGGTGAATCTAGTATTTATAGATTTTTACAGGGACACAACGAAAAATTCTTTATCGTTATGATCTAAGGGCTCAAAGTTCAGTAGCGTTAAATAAAACCTCGTGTGATATATGGAGAAAAATACTCAAACACTCTGTTACGGTTTTCTCATTTTTGTTTGTTTAGCAACTCCTCTTTCTTTATTTTATCTACAAAACTGTTAGTTACTCAATGTTCGGAAAGTCGAGTGGAGTCACTCCAGATTTTTTGTACTTCGCGATCAAAAACGTAATACGAAAATATGCATACCAGATGTATATATTCGTAATATCTGTTGCATGAAATATTGTTTCATATTATTGATTGCTCTCTTAATATACGTTGTTAAAATAACCATGATTTTTGAAAGGAATTAAACATGTTCTCTAGATAATTTGGCGATTTTTTTTTTTTTTCCTTTCCCGCCAAGAACGACAGATACCAAATATATTCCGATGCAACATATTGGTATCTTATATCAGATACTTTACTTAGACATTTGAAAACAAATTTAACTTCAAATTATGATAGAATATTTACCATTTTCCTTTTATTTAGTATATTAGTTGGATATTTAATGTGTAAATATTACCCTTTGAAATGAAATGTTTATGTTTACAATCGAAACTGAAGTTTGCCATTTTCTTCCCTACAGTTTTTAAATTTTAAATTAAAATTTTATCAATTTTACAGCAAAAGTAATTCAATCTAACACATGTAGACAGTAACTTATACATAACTATACCCAAATATGAGAATTAAAATCGGGAGATAATTTTCATTAATTTTAAATAATTTTTTACAAAAAAATCCAATGGACGATTAACATAGGAAATATTTTTCGTGACTCTACGGGCGGTCAGTGACGTCATCACTTAGCTTGCGTATACTGATGCGACATTATACAAATTACTGTGCCTATGGCTTTATTTGAGTTTTATGAAGTTGCCAGATTTAACAACTTTCCACTTTTAGGTATTTTTTAATGTAAAGGAATACGTGTATGAAAGGGAAAAAGGGGGGAAAATGCATAAAAAATCAAAGTATTTTTAAATACCTTCTTGAGATCGTAAGAAAATAATTTTTGTATTCGCAGCATCTGGCTAACCATACCTTTCTAATGATTCCATTTTCAACCCTCTGCTCCCATAATTAATATGTTAAAAAGGGACTACAAATTTTATGCTTGCCTATTAATACAGAGATTAAAAAATTGTCTCATTCCAAAAGCTTCCAAAAAAAGGTTTATGAATCATATCGGTTGACTAGTGCAGGAAAAAATAAGCAGCTTATTTGTTATACAAGTATTTAAAAAGTGACACTCCGCCTATCACATTTCGGAACTCCCTTTATAAATTTTCTTTTGATCATACTTATGTGCATTAATTTACAGGTTATTTATCAGTTAAACAATAATTGAATTTATCTTTGTCAATATTATCTTTGTCACAACAATATGATATGCATTTATTTGTATTTTCATTTAGAATGTGTTAAAACTTTTGCGACCGCATGTCTTTTTTTTTTTTTTTTTTTTTTTTTTGAGAGTAAACTCGGCTTGTGGGCGTTTTTCTTTTACATTACATTAGTTTAAATCAATGTTTTCTGTATTCAAATTTATAATATAAATGAACATTCGTTACAATTAAACTCTTTCTAATCAAAGTATTTGTGTCCATAGTGCATTGTGTGTGCATTGAATGTGAATATTGGGTATATAGTCCAGAAATAATGTAACTTATGTAACGTAAGGAACCGCCCAAATTTTCAAATGACGTGAATTCGAGTCAGCGGTCGCGAAAATGTTAATATAGAAAATATTGTAATTAAACATTGGAGAAGTTTATTTTTCAAAATGCGTAAGTCATTAGTATAAAATGTGTTAATTTTACAGAGCAATGCAAACAAAATAAGTATTAAAATAAACAAACAAACTTATACTCCTTCCAAGTTATAAATTATGCACACCTATATTTCCATTCCTTTGGATAATTAACGCATTTTGTCACAGTTGCCAATATTTTAATTTATTTTAGACAATCCTTTATCTTGAAACACTTTGTTTTTATAGTAATTTTTTCCATTATTTAATTACGATAAAATAAAAAATTTACTTCTAAAAAAATGTTGTATCTAATAAAGGCAGGGCAGAAAATACTCCGGAATAAATTAAAATGTTGGAAATTCTGATTTTGTAAAATGTTTAATATATTTTAAAGTATAATCTCCCTCCCTTAAAAAATTAAGGTAAGTTCTTTACCATAATTTAATTTTTTTTTTTTTTTTTTTTTTTTAATCTATTAACAAATGAACGCTTTTCATAGCAGACATAAACATAAAATTTTTGTTATATTAAGAAATAAATTATAAGTTAATACATTTAAATATACAACCGAAACTAAAAGATATATGTTGCATCTTATAATATTATATATTATTTATACGAAAATAACTAAAATTATTGTAATTTCTAAATAAAAACTTTTTTTTTTTTAAATAAATTCATGTTATAATACATATAAATATACAAATGAATGAATATTATAATTGCACATAAACATACAGTTTTTTTCTTTGTAAAATATAAACTGTAAATTAATGTATTTAAATAAAATCAAAAATGAATAATAAAGTTAATAAGGGGAGTTTCAAAACGTGATGGGCGGAGACTCATTTTTTGAAAATGTGAAAACGAATGGTACATAACAAACAGGTAAATTTCTCATGCACAAATTAACTGGTAAGGTTCGTTGTAAACTTATTTGAAAGCTATTAGAAATAACAATTTTTTGTTAATTCAGCTATATCTAGAAATGTTTTTATTCTTTAAGCACTTGTAAATCGTTATTAAATCTAGATATTCACACAAAACTGATATCGTTCTAATTTTTATCGTTATATAGCAAACCAATCTATCTGTTTTTGAAACAGTTTTTTTTTTTTTTCTATTAAAGTCGATTTTTCAATTTCAGTAGCTCAATAAAATATATATTTTTATCTTCTAAAGAAAGTTGTAAAAATTTGACCAGCGATAGAATACGAAAAATTAAAGAAAGAAAAAAAATGTATTTTATCAATTAAATCATCCATGTATTTTACTGTTTATACTTTGAAAAATTGAAGAGCACTCAAAAATATCACATATTTAAATATACTTGATCCACAGTAGTCCTTGTTGATTTCAGTCTTTTAATCCCTTTCTTTTTCCTATTAAAATATGAGGAGATTGGAGCGAGCATATCCAACACCGGCTCATCAAGTGGGCGTCCGCTTCTCCCGTGTCGCTACCCTGGAAATCGAAGACTCTACTATATGGGGAAGTCCCAGCATACTACTCCAATCGCTTGCTGTCTCCAAGGACGCTAGCGACACTACAAGAATTGTCAAATATTGTCAACTTGCTAAATACGTTTCCAGATAAAATTTATAAATAAAACTAAATCAAAATATAACGGTGGAAGTCAATTAATTTATTGGTTTATTATTTAATTTTATTTGTATTGCAGCATATTATTAAGGAACTGAATTTCGTAATGAGGCAAATACTATGTATGTCAAATTGACATTTGTAAATATTAAAAGAAATATACAAATGAATTTCTGTAACTTTATAAATCACAACCTCTTTCTATAAGAAATTTCTTACGCATTCAGTATTTCAGAGATTCATATTTTACAACATCCTAATGATGAATCGGAAGATTTTTAGTACATGCCCTTTTTTCCACACCAGTGTAATTTTAGAGTAATTTTCTGCAAGTTTAGTTTGGATAAAAATAAAAAGAAAAACACTCTAAAAATGTACTGGTGTGTAAAAGGGCGTTTACTAAAAATTTTGCGGTTCATAAAGCGTTAACAAGTATGGAAAATAAAGTTTTTTTTTTTTTTTTTTTTTCCCTAACAGCATTTTTCTAGAAAAATTTCTACCCTATAAATTCACAATAATATCCGTTAGAAAGACCCCCACGGAGGGCATTCCCCCTCTAGGCCTAGGACACATCAGAAGTCAATCGGCCTTAAATCCTACAACCAACCAACCACAATAATATCCACAAAGATATGATAAGAAATTTCCGTAATCGAATATTGAGGGCATAGCTGCTAATATTTTAATTTATTCCGGAGTACTTTTAGCCCCGCCTTTATTTCGAACCCCTTTATTTATAGAGAAATTTCCTCCAATATATATATATATATATATATATATATATATATATCATCGATAAAATAAGACGAAATACGTATACTTTCAATGTATTTTTTTTATGTTCATCTAAGAACGTAACAACGATGCAGTATCTAGAATTAAACAGTATAAATAAAGATAGTCATGTTTTCTAGGTTTAAGTAGATGAACATGAAAATTTATACGTGTTTAATCAAATTTGCATAGTCCAAAAACCGTTAATTTTTAATAAGTTGATATCAAAATACTACGTTCGATTAGAATAATATCATACTTTGTTAAATCGTTGCAACTTTTTTCTTTAATATTGAAAAACAGAATTATTTTATATACAGGGTGTCACATAAGTACTGCGAAAAATTTGAATGATAAAACTGCTAAATTTTAGATTTCTTTGCTATCGTAAATTTTAAATAGAAATTTCTAATATATTTAGTACCAGATTTTGACGGTTAAACACCATGAAATACGGGTATTAAGAAACTGCACAAAGTGGCGGCTATGTAATGAAAAATAGACCTCATGATAAATATTCCATTCGGGCTTAAATAGAAATCTTTAACCGCAAATTCATCTTAACCCTCTAAAAACTGATATTTTATGTCCATAGACAATTTTTTAGTCTTTTATTTGTAGCTAGCAGGAACGGTTCGTGAGGAATAATTGATTTAATATTTCCGCGGATATTTGATTTCGAATTTTATTCACTTTTTAAATGCTTGTAACTTGTCAGGGAATTCAGATATTTTATGATAAGTAAAATTTTGTAGTAGTTTTCCTTCTCTTTCTAAATTTGTGAGAATTTTTGTGTAGCATGTTTAGAAACTTCAGAAATGTTCTTTTTTTTTTTTTTTTTTTTTTTTTTTAATGATTTTCAGATTTTTCATTCTATTCATGTTAACTTGGGGTTTCAGATAAGACAGAGTTGTCATACTGATTTCTGAACCATAGGTGGTTTCCTATTGTGTCCCGACGTAGTTGGTGCTATAAGATATCCCTTTATTCACACACGCACAGACACATGTACATATATGCATAGCTGCCGCCAACTTGTAAGTTTTTTTGCCTTCGGAAATTTTTTATAGAAATTTTTTATAGAAATTCTTTAGCAGTTATCTTCGATGAAACTCGATAAAATTTTGAAAGAAATATTTGTTAAGAAAACGTACGTTACTTTTTTTAATTTCTTCATAGCTTACGCTTTTATTTTCTCGGTTTATATCAAGTAACAAAAGGGTAGTTAATTTTATATTGAAGGCAACTGAAAAATTACAGCACATTGATTAGCTAAAGCAAATGTTATCTGTTTAGAGGATTAATGATAAATTTAATACTCTTTTAATGTATTTCGTAAAATCGCTTCATAGTAGGTATCATCGTAGTAGAAGGAATATTGTTACAAATTTTCATGCTTATAGGTCTGAGCGTTTGGGATGGGTGATGATGAATAACTCGCTCATATATATACTTTAAACATTTCGCACATGCGCTGTGAAAACGTTTTTCATAAAAATGATTTTATTTCATGAGATATTTAAGATGTTTGTATACTGATTGCAGTAGTATATTGTTTTAAGAATGTTTTTGCAACTAATCTGAAATTATGAATAATTTTGGTTAAAAACTCTGTATATTATAAATAAAAAAAAAATTTGATTTCTTTTTTTTTTAAACAAATGCTTATTTCCGTTATTTAATATGCTATAGTCACACACATTTATCCACAATTTGAATTGGGTCTATATTAACATATCCTAAAGCTACACACAGTTTATCTCGTTTACCTAACGATACAGTGTGATCACAAACATTGATTTTACTCTATTTTTTACCGCCCCAGTTTAAATGTTATCTTAAACCAATCTTCATCGAAAAACACGAGGAAGACCCGGTTCTTTAAATACCCAGTGTTTGAAAACATTACATCAAGAGAAGTTTTTACATGGGGGGGGGGGGCATCGCTTGCAAATCGTACAGTACTTTCGACCAGTAGTGTATATAGATTAAGAAATTCAGTGCTTTAACAAAGCGCTGCAATATATCAGAAGTCATAAATGAATTATAAGAAAAAGTTAATTTACTCAAACCGTTTTATTTTTCCGAATTTTCAGTTATAAACATTATCTATAACTGTTTGAATTGACACTATAAAAGGCTCAGTCTTAGATAGTCGATAGCGCCGTCTGAGGCAGCAATCGACTGATATTGTAAAACACAGTTGGTACTTTAGTAATGTATCTCACAGGAGTGCAGTTTTTTGGATTACTGTAACTGTATGTTTCTTTCATAATTTGATGAGTGTTTTAGTCCTCCGTTGATTATTGCTATTCGCTTGAGGAAAAATACGCTGCAGAATAACTTACTGGGTTCTAAATACAAAAGAAAATTGGTTCATATCATATAGGCTTTTTTAATCAAACAATGCTATTTATTATAACAGCATTACTCTGCGCAGAAAATTAGTCATAGTTTACAACAGGTAATATTTAATTTAAAAATGTATAGAAGAAAATAATTACAAATTTTCAATAACATTTTTATCACGCATTATATGTAACATGTAATTTCAACAAATAATTAAAAAGTAATACTTTATTTCCATTTAAAGTTACCTTTTTTGATTTTTCTTGAAATTAATTCTGATACTTAAAGTATTAAGTTAAATATACTTTTAGATTTATTATTATTTATTTATAAAATATGCTTTATTTCAATAACTACTTCTTAACTTTCAAAAGATTGATTTTTAAATGTTAGATGTTGTATGTTATTGGATAGAAAAATAAAAGTGCCTTTTAATCGCAAAAGTTACTAGGTTCTAAATGCGATTTCTGCAGAAGTCAAATTAAAATTGCTACATCTCATATTTAAAATAAATATAAAAAGAATGGCACTAAATAATTGCATTAATTATACTGTTCTATATGTAAACATACTAATAATTATTTCGTAAAATTGTGAGAATCGAAGAAGAACGTAAAATTATTACCTCCCCCCCAACCCCCCAAAAAAGTTTAATTCATATTGAACAAGAAAAAAAAAATCTGTGCGAGAGGCTGAGGGTGGATCATTAAAGGATTTTTTTTTTCTATCGACTTTTTGTGTTTTGATAAATTAACCATCGTTTTGGTCAAATTGACCCGCTCCGCGGTTCTAGTGTCATACTTGCCAACCATCTCATTATGAACCGTACAATTTTTAGTACCCGCCTTTTTTTTCACACCAATAATACTTTAGAGTAATTTTAACCTTATTTAATCATAATAACATTTGGAGAGAATTACTCTAAAAATATAGTGGTGTAGAAAAAGGGGCGTTTTTTCAGGGGGCGTTAACAATTGTACGGTTATGAATGAGATGGTTGGCAAGTATGTAGTGTTTATATGAAAAAAAAAAAAAAAAATGGAGCCTTAAAAATCTATCTATGCATATCTGCCTTCTATATATATCTTCTATCTATATCTATACATATAATAAATTAAGATGTTTGTGTGTGTGTCATTGTGTATGTTTGTCCGGAGCATTTTAGGAAAACGCCTGACAGCAGAGCTACACAAATTTACATGAAGGTTCGCAATGAACTCGCCTGATGCACCTCGAAGTCCGATTTTCGAATTTTTGATTAGTTTTCTTTTAACTAGAAGTTTCTGTTACATTGAAATTGGATTTTACCATAGTGTTTCCGTGTCACACTGAAAAAACAAGGTTTTTCAATTTGAAAGTAAATATGAAGCATTTCTTATGTCGGTTAATGGCTTAGTCGGTTAAAGCGTCAAGCTGTTAATGCATAGTCGTGGGTTCGATACTCGGTGGCAGATGTGTTATTTTTTTCATATACATAATAGATAAGATGTCAATTGTAAAAGAAAACATTTCATTGTCTACACAGTATCCTTAGAAATTCCGAAAACAGACATTTCTGTAAAAAAGAAAAAAATCCATGGAGGAATGACATTATACTAGTGGATTATGTACAAGAAATTACAGTAAATATATCATATATAAATTTATGCTAAGGCTCAAATAAAGAGAGGGCTGTCACAGATTATATTTTAGATTTTAATTAAGTTTTATTTGTTACAGAAAGAATAGCTAAAAGCTCCTGGAAAACGAGATCTATTGTCTTTGAGTCTACATTTAATAACGGTTTGCAAGTGCTTAAATAATAAAAACAGTTCTCGCTATAATATGTAGATTTATTTAAAAATGACCCGTTCACTAATAGCTTTCAAATAAGTTGACTACGAACCTTATCAGTTAACAGTTAACGGACGGACCACGTAAACCTACGTCTTTTCGTTATGACTGCCTAAGACAGGCAACGTAGATTTACGTTTGCTGTGTTTAAAGGCGGGGTTACGTGGAAAAGTTATTGACTATGGTATGTCAGTTATGTAAGTTACACTTCGTAACAGTGGATGTTTCATATGATATCAAATTCGTAAGGACGACTAGACATCTAATATTATGCAATTTTATTCAACAATCGTACTTATTCAATAAAACTACAGCGCTCATATATACATCTTAATTTAAATCTTTTAAAAAAAAATTCCGAAAACCGGGACGGACTGAGGAAATATAACCTGCCTGTTAAGTGTTAATTTGTTTGAGAAATTTACCGGATTGTTATGTACTATTTGTATTCACGTTTACAAAAAATAAGTCTCCGCCCATCAGGGTTTGAAACTCCCTTATTAACTGGAACTAGTTTCACATTCGATTTTATTCAAATACATATATTTATAGTTTATTTCTTACAAAGAAAAAAAAAACCATGTGCATCATAATATGCATTTATTTCTATATTTATGTGTATTATAATATGCATTCATTCAAAATAAATAAAGAAAAGAAAAGAAAATGAAATAAAATAAATAAATAAATAAAATAAAAATATTCCTTGCGAAATTACAGTTATTCTGTATTAATAAGATAGATATTTTAATTTCGTAAGGGAATAATTTATACTTTAAATACATAAACACCCAAATAAAATGCATTAATTTTACTAAGCAAAGGGGGGGGGGGGGGAAGCCGGGTAAAATAAAAGTTTATGCCAGATATATATTATTACAAGATATAGCATATGTCTTTTACTTTTGGTTTCTATATTAAATTGCAGTTTATTTCTTACATTTACAAAAATTCTATGTTTAGGTGTATTATAACAAGCATTCATTTGTAAATCGATTAAAAAAAAAAAAAAGAAAGAAATTATGATACCGAACTTACTATAATTTTATAAGGGAGGGAGCTTATACTTAAAAAAATATAAAACATAAAACACTCTAGCAAAATCAGAGTTCCCAACATTTTACTTTAATCCGGAGCACTTTTAGCCCCGTATTTATCTCATACAACTTTTTCATACAACAACATACGACGTAGATTTACATTTAAAATTTAAAAGGGCTGTTTTTATGGTAAAATTATTGACTATCATATGTCAATTATATAAGTTCCACTTTATAAGAGTGGGTGTTTTATAAAATATCACATTCATAAAGACTACTAGACACGTAAAAATAAGATCATTATACGATTTTATTCAAAAATAGTACTTATTTAATAAAACTACAACGGTCATATAAACAAGTTTTTTTTTTTTTAATAAATTCTGGAAACCAGGACAGACAGACAGAAACTTTAGCCCGTCGGTTAAGTGTCGATTTCTGCATGAAGAATTTACCTGTTTGTTATATACCATTCGTTTTTACAAACTGACTCTCCGCCCATCACGGTATAAAACTCCCCTTTTTAACTTTTATTAGATATTCACTTTTGATTTTATTTAAATGCGTTAATTTACAGCTTATTTCTTCCAAAGAAAAGAGCTGTATGCTTATGTGCATTTTAACATGTATTTCCCCCCCCCCCACACACACACACACCAAAAAAAAAAAAAAAAAAAAAATGCGAAATTATAATAATTTCTGTATTAATAATATAGAAGTAATTGTAATTTCGCAAGGGAATAATTTATATTTTAAAATACATAAACCACCCATATAAAATGCGTTAATTTTACCAAGCAATGGAAATAGAAATGGTGCTACAAAAGCTTATGCCATAGATATATAACATTACAAGATACAGCATATGTCTTTTAGTTTCGGTTTTTATATTTAAATGCATTAATTTAAATTTTATATCTTACAATAAAAAAATTGTATGTTTATGTGTAACAGTAAGCATTCAAGTGCGTAAATCGATTAAGTATATATATATATATATATATATATATATATATATAATACGAGGCTTACTATAATTTCTTAAGGGAGAGGGATTATACTTCCAAATACATAAAATACTCTTACAAAATAACAGTATCCCAAATTTTATTTTATTCCTGAACATGTTTAACCCCGCCTTTACTTCATACAACTTTTTTTAAAACAAATTTTGCTGACTTTATGCTAATTAAATATTGGAGAAAATTATTCAAAAAATAAAGTGATTCAATACGAAGGCGGGGCTAAAAAATACTCCTAAATAAATTAAAATATTCGCAACTATGACAAAATATTTTATTTATTCAAAGCAGTGAAAATAAAAAGCGAATGAACGCGTTCATGTGCGTCATACTTTATTCCTAGGATTTAGTACATATTTCTTTAATACTCATTTCGTTTGCATTGTTTTGTAAACTTAACACATTTTATGTGGATGATTTACGCATTTCAAAAATAAATTTCTTCTCATGTTTAATTCCAATACCTTCTATGTTAATACATCTTAATTGAAAATACAAATAAATGCATATCATGTTGTTGCAATAAAGATAAAAATTCAATTATTGTCTGTGCAATTAATAATCTATAAATTAATACGTATAATTATGACCAAAAGTAAATTAATAGGGGGAGTTCCAAAATGTGATAAGTGGAATCACTTTTTGAATGCGTGTTTAACAGATAAACAACTTATTTTTTCCTACAGTAGTCAACTTCTTTTCAAAGCTTTTGAATGAGACAATTTTTTTAATAATATTTGTTTTGTAGCTCGCTGAAACAGTTCTTGAGTAAGTGCCATTTAGAAACTTTAGCAGATTTTTTTTTTCTTTTTTCGCTTTTCAGCGCTTTTAACTCGTCGGTAATTTTAGCTTTTCTAAAACAATTGTTATTTTATTGGAAATTTTCATTTTTTTAAGTTTGTGCATGATTTTTGCATAGCATGCTTCGAAACTTCAGAGATGAAGTTTTAAAAAAAAAACAGATATTGAAGTTTCTCTGTCAATTCCTAGTAAGTTGGTTTTATATAATTATACAAATGTTTATCAACCGTAACTTGGAACCATCACCATTAAAAAAGACTTCTTAAGAAAACAAAGGAAAAAAAAAATCGGTGTATTTGTTTCGAAGCTGCAAAACCACTGATACACTACCACGCAGAAAGAGGCCTCAAACTTGGGCAACCCCTTTTTATCTGGGAAATAAAACTAGCCCATGATGCGTCATATGAATATATATCAAAAACAAAATTGCTTCTAGAAAGTTCTCCTTATCATATTCCATCAGAGTTGTTGCTGATGAAAAAAAAACTTTGTAAAATATTATTGGTGTATATAAACCTCCGATTCTTCCTGGAACTCTAACTTTGAAATAATTATTACATCTACACATATATACATTAGTATCATAAAATCTACAAACCATGATTAATCATCTTATCAAAGAAATTTTTGTGATAAAAATTAATATTTCTGTACTAATCTTTCAAAAATAGATAATACTAAACAACAAATAATAATCAATTTATATATATATACATATATAATTTTTTCTAAAAATTACTCATCCCAGTCAAACTGATACTTTTAACAATAAACATGGCTTGTTACCACTGTTTAATTTGTTTACATTCTAAGATTTGGAGGATAACTGGGCGTCCAAAGTAAGGAAATGAAGCCATGAGATATATTTTGTGTTAACGGTCTGGTCCTATGTATCCCTTGCCTAACGTTATCCTAATCACCTGGATTTACATTATTAAATAAATTATATATGAATAAGATTAAAACGAGAACTCATTTTATAAGATACATGGTTTCTTTTTTTATTTTTGCTGTTTAAAGTTATGCTTTTCGAGATGCTCGAATGCATCATGTAAAGAAAATACAAGAGAAAGTCTATTCTGCATACTTTCTCTAAGCTCGTTAACTTTCTTTAAGTTGAAAATCATTTGCACTAATCATGTTAATTTTAATAAACAAGTTTTAATAATTCATTTACACTTAGTTCATTTGTATAGGAAAATATAGAAGAAAGTTTTGTTGTGGCCACAGACTACTAGTTTTTTTTTTTTTTTTTTTTTTTTTTTTTTTTTGTGATTTAAAGTTATTATATTCGAATACATCCTGCAAAGAAAATACAAGTAAATGTCGAATAATATTCAGTTTCTTTAAACTTTTAAAATAGTCATAAAATTTCTAAATCCTTCTAAATTTACAGTTTACAAGCGATATCAAGCATATGTTTTATTAGAAAAAAATATTTTACGAATATTTTACTTTCTCTTACCTACAAGTGGCAACGATGAGCAAAAGGCATGCCTCTCGTGGCATTTACTTCTTGAGTGGCTGGTATCGTTTTGCAAGTGTCGTACTCACCACACTTTATTCAGAATACTGATAAAGATAAAATTTCCCCCTCTTTTGCTGTCACTATATTTATGGAAAAATATTTATTGTGTTTTTAGATTGTCCATCCAACCATGTAAGCCTTTTTGAAAAACATTAAACTTGTGTGATACTTGTCAGTACAGCATTCAAAATTCCAAAATGGGGCGGGTTATCGTTTAGAACAGGGACATTAGGACGTGGGAGGGCGGGACGGCAAGATAATAATTAAAAAGAAAAAAAGAAAAAAAAATCAGAAGAGTGAACGAAATATTAACCTGTAACCGTAGTTCGGAATCATACGCGAGCAATGTAAAAGCCAAAAAAGAAAAAAAAAAGAGAGAGAGAGAAACGTCGGTTAACGGTGAGTTCCGGTAAAAAAAAAAAAAAAAAAAAAAGTGGGATAATCGATGTTCTACTGAAAAGAAAAAAACTCTCCCGAAAAAGTCTTGAAAAGAAGGCAAGTACTTACCCTTGCTATTGAAAATTTTTCAGAAATAATTTCATATTATTGTAAACCTGTGTCGTTTTGCAATACTTTCAAGCTTACCTAAGTTCTGCTGCTGCATGAAGAGAAACTATAAAGGTAAACTTTGGCTGTGCTTTTTATTGACTCGGGTCAGCAATGCTATTTGGAGATCTCACCCCCTTACTCTTTAAAGCTCACTAGAATGGAAGCATTCTTAATAGTACTGTTTGCGCTAAGGGTTTTTTTTTTTCTCCCACCATAAATTACAAATTCTAATTTCGGTTATAGACATTTGCTAAATTTCACATGAAAACTATCAGTGATATCACTGTTAAAAAAAAAAATTCTTGTAGCAGATTCCGGGGTCATAAACACCCCTGTCTTAAGAATTAATAATATAATTAATTAGAACGAAGTTTCAAAAATTTTTGAAGCAATTTTGTAGTGCAATGCACCTTTTTTAATTTCTTCATAGCTTATGCCTTTTATTGTCTCGGTTTATATCAAATAACAATTGAATAGTTAATTTTATATTCAAGGCAATTAAAGCACTTTGATTAGCCAAAGCAAATGCTATCTTTGTTTAGGAGATTAATGATAAAATTAATAACTCCTTAATGTATTGTGAATTTTTTTTTTTTTTTTTTTTTTTTTTTTTTTTTTTTCGTAGGAATATCATGAGAAAATGTGAATGCAAATAAAATCATCAGCCTTCACAAATTTTCTTTGTAGGACTGTAAATAGTCTCGATGAATGGTTTATTTAAAAAAAAAAAAAAAAAAAAAATAGTAGGTGGTACTGAACCAGAAATATTCTTATTGTATATTTATTCACATCATATATTAGAAATGATTTCGATGAATATAACGATGTGATAAGATGTTCATAACAGGGTGGTTACAGAACCTCCTTTTTCCCCCAGTACTTGCACCAATATATTTACATGACAATGTTTTACATAATTAATCGCGCAATCAAAGTGTTAAAAATTTCCGGAAGAAAAATACTGCTGGAAGAAATCAAAAAGAAAATATTGCCTGTGACCCCCCCCCCCTCCCTTCGGATAACAATGCATTCGAAAGCAAATACTAAAAAGTGCATACAGTCCTATAGTTATTCATAATTAATGGTTATTATTATTATTAGTTACCATCTTATGAATGCGATATTCAACCCCAAATTCAAAGCATAGTTTCAGTACATAAAGAAGTTTCTCTCTATCCATACACAGAATGCTCAAAATTCAGGAGTGTGAAATACTGGTGACGTTTAAACGAAAAAAAGGAAGGAAAAAAAAAAAAACTTTAATCTCCATATTTTCCATTTTTCCAACTGTGAACCGGAAGATTTTTTGTATAAGCCCCTTTTTACACACCAGTACATTTTTAGTTTTTTTTTTTTTTTTTTTTTTTTTCTCATTTATTCGAATTAAATTTGCAATAAATAACCCTAAAATTATACTGGTGTGGAGGGGGCAGGGGGAGGACAGGTACTAAAAATCCTCCGGTTCATAATTAGGATGTTGGCAAATATGAATCTCTGAAATACTGAATGTGTAAGAAATTGCTTAAAGATATAGATTGTGATTTATAACAGTACTGAAATTCATATATATACTTCTTTTAATATTTGCAAAATGTTAATTTGACATATATTGTATTTTCCTTATTACGATATTCGGTGCCTTTATTAAGTGCTGCATATACCAGAAACCATAAATAACAAATAAAATTAATTGAAAACAAATAAATTTACTGCCACCGTGATTTTTATAGAATTTCTTTTTTTAATTTTTTCTGTAATCCACATGGTGTAAATTCTTATTACGCAATTCGAAATCTTATCTTGTAGTATCGTTTGCGTCTTTCGGGGCAGCAAGCGATTCTGCATCAAAAATCACATAGGTGTGTGTATATTAGGATGATGTAGCATCTTGGAGACTCTCAGACTACCTGTATCTCAGATCACTTGTCTCCGAAACCTATGATTTTTTGCAAAGTCCTTCAGACAAAACTTACAAATTTGCAAGACGATCCGTATTAAAGAGCGTAAGTAATTAACTTTTAAAACCCGAAATTTGCCGGTTACTTCTTTCATTTTATCCTTGTTCAGAATGACAAGGATAGAGCCTAAAGTTTTCAGCTATTGAGCTAAAAATTTGCTTAGACATTAGTCGTGACCTTTTTTTGAGTCCTATTGCAATCAAAGTTTTTTTTTTTTTTTTTTCATATAAAAGGTAGTTATTTATTTTCAATTTTCTTATATGTAACCCAAAAATTTCGTTAATTGGTCAAGAGATGGCGCTCGTTTTCAATGACTTTAATTTTGACATTTAATGAGACATTAAATAGTAATAAATACCGTTCTTTATTTACCTTTTTTTTTTTTTTTTTTTTGCAAAAAGTAATAGAAATTGATTAAAGGCAGTTTTTTAAAATGTTTATAAGGAACATGTTTATAAAAAAAGCTCAAACTCGATAGGTATACTAGATGTGACACAGGCCTACATACATTTAAATGATGTGGAACTTTGTTTTTTTTTTTTCTCATTTTACTCGTATACAAAGTAGAATTCGTATACATAACGAGGTATGGTCTGAAATTATTTGAAGTTCGTTTAATAAGTATCGGGGGTCTACTGAATTAAATTTATCTCCCCCCCCCCCTTTTTTTTCTTCTTTTACGGTGATGTCTGTATTTGTGTCTGTCTGTATGTGAGTGAACGCGATAACGTCCAAACACTGAATTCGATTGCATTCGTGTATATTATAGGTATGTATATTATAGGTGACCATCGCATAAATTATTTTAATGAGTATAGGACTAAATTGTACATATACGAGGGAGTGAATGAGCGCGATAGCGTCTAAACGCTGCATTCCATTGAACTCAAATCTGGTATGTGTAATTTTAGGTCACCATAACATGAAGTTGAATGAATATAGGATTAATGTGTACGTGTAATTGAGCGAGTGAGTGCAATAGCATTTATGTGCTGTATTCAATTAAACTCAAATTTACATATTCCACATGATGATCACCTGTTTATCTATCTATCTATCTATCTATCTATATATATATATATATATATATATATATATTAGAGTTTAATTATTGTAGCATTAATGCAGGTATTTACGTAAATGAGTAGACACGATAGCGTACAAATACTGAATTTTATATTGAACATAAAGTTGGTAGATATGTTTAAAATAATCATACAAGGAGTATTTCTAGAATTTTATAAATTTGGAACTTGTGTATTATTTCAAGCGATACAAATTGGAATTCTAATGTATTACCATGAACGCATATTATTTGAAATTAATATTTTAGTGCTAAACAGTTTAAAATAGAAAAAATTGCTATAAAATATAATTTGCTAAAGCTTGATCATTAGGAAGAATTATTTATGTATAAGCTTCTTTTACAGGGAAGCATGAATGAATTTTCACGTATCGTTTTCTATAGGAGTTAAAAAATAAAGCTCTTTTAATTGCTTAAAAGAAAATAAAACTGATATTTTTCTTTGGCCGTTATTGAAGATTACGTGCTTATTAGATATAATCCTTTGAAAGGAACATAAATTCGAATAAATTTTGTTCCATTGTATTCACACACGAACTTTGATAGAGGTACTCAAATTTTACCTTTTCATTTTGGGTACTTTCATGTTAGGCGATTGTCAGTTAACATTCTTTCATGGCCCATGCGATAAACTGCCAAATTAAATTGGAAACATTTGGCTATATTCAAGGCCGTAGCTAAGGAGTGAGTATTTGGAGATTTTAAAAACTGAAAAATTGCAGATTTGTCGAGAATATTGTTAATTATATTTCATTTTAAACGCTTAATATTACGTACTATAGATTGAAGACTCGCTGAAATTTTTGTTTGGCTACAACCTTAGCTATATTAAAGGCAAAAAATTTAAAATTGTTCATTAATTGTACGAGCGAAAAGCATCTGAAAGACTTTATAGCTCAGATCAGAAAAAGATCTCTTAATTAATTGTAATTTCAAATTTTTATGCTAACAAAAAAAAAAAAAGTGGTGAATTTTTCCGAGGTAATAACCTTCCCGGGTTTTTAAATATCAATTTTTAATGGAAATATTTATCAGGAAAACCTCTGAATATTATGAGAAAATCTTTAAAAATATTGTATTTGGTGCCTTTAATTTTTTAAATGCATGTATATAAACTGTCCATTTTTTAGACCTATGTTAAAGAAGTTTAAGTTTGAATTCGTCTCGTCCAGTTTTTTAACATCACTATTTCTTTGCAAAAAAATTGTCCTGTTTCATCGAAGGTAACTGCCAAAAAATTTATTAAAAATTTCTATAAAAAAAATTCCACTGCAAAAAACGCACAAGTTGGCGGCAGCTATGTGTATATGCAAATGTGTCTGTGCGTGTGTGAATAAAGGGATTTCTTATAGCACTTACTACGCCAGGACGCAATAAGAGACAATTTATGGATCATAAATCTGTATGACAAATTTGTCTTATCAAAAACCCCAAGTTACCAGGAACAGAATGAAAAATCTAAAAATCTTAAAAATAAATAAATAAATAAGACAATTTTTGAAGTATTTAAACATTTTATACAGAAATCCTCACGAATTTAGAAAAAGAAAGAAAAATGCCTACAAAATTTTACTTGTCATAAAATATCTGAATTTTCTGTCGAGTTACAAGTACTTAAAAAGTGAATAAAATGCGAAATCAAATATCCGCTCAAATATTAAATTGACATTTCCTCACGAACTGTTCTAGCTATCTACAAAACATAGACTAATAAAAACTGTCTCGTTCCAAAAGTTTTGTAAAAAGATTTACAAAGAACCATATCGGTTGACTAGTTCAGATAAAATTAGCTCTTAGTAGCATTCAAAAATTTTAATATAGAAATAATTTTTTATCATGACATTATCATTTGTATTAATTTGTATTTTGATTTAAAAGGGGTATTGAATAAAATATTTTAATTAAACATATGAGGCGTTTTTTCTTTAAAATGCGTAGTATGCCAGTGTAAAATGTATTAATTTTACAAAGCAATGCAAACAAAGTATTTATAAAAGGGACAAAAAAAAAAAAAAGTCTTGTACTCGATGCCAAGGAAGTAGTGTGCGTCCTCACGTCTAGAGGGGAGATGCGCTAGGTGAAAATGGGGAGAAGATTTCCGTCTTTTGAAGGAACTCTGCCACCACCAATATTAAAAAATTCTCTCCTATTTAATAACAAAATAAATAAATAAAATAAATAAATAAACAATGCAAAACTACACTAAATATGTAAAAACAAATGAGTGATACGAACACACAGAAGGCATTAACTCAATTTAAGAATAAAATATGCAAGTAGTCTATGAATAAGATCTTTTGCCTCAATATTTTATGCGAAGTTTAATTTTAGGTTTTGGTTTCTATATTAAAATGCATTAATTTATAGTTTATTTCTTACAATAACAAAAATTCTATGTTTAGGTGTTTTATAATAAGCATTCATTTGCAAATCGATTAAAAATAAAATAAATACAGAAATTATGATATTGAACTTACTATAATTTTATAAGGGAGGGGAATTATATTTCATAAAACACTCTAACAAAATCATTGTTTTCAAAATTTTAATTTATTTCGGAGCATTTTTAGCCCAGCCTTCATCTCAAACAATTTTTTTAACAGGAAATTTTGCCATTTTGTCATAAATAAATATTGGAAAAAATTATTCTAAAAATAAAGTGATTTAATATAAAGGCGAAACTAAAAATACTCTATAATAAATTAAAATGTTCGCAACTATGAAAAATGGGTTAAGTATTCAAAACAATAGAAATAAAGGTGGTGAAAGTTTCTATACACGTACATACTTTATTCCTAGGGTGGAGTAAATGTTGCTTGTTTAATTTAATACTTATTTTGTTTGCTTTGATTTTTAAAATTAATGCATTTTATACAAATGATTTACGCGTTTTAAAAAATAAATTTCAACCATGGTTTATTACAATATCTTCTATATTATCACATTTTAAATGAAAACACAAATAAATGCATATCATATTGTTGCGATAAAAAATAAAATATTGTTTATGTGATAAATAACCCGTATATTAATGTGTATAAGTATAATCAAAAGGAAATTAATAAGGGGAGTTGCAAAATGTGGTAGGCGGAGTCTCACCTTTTGAATATGTGTATAGTACCAGTTTTTTCCAGCACTAGTGAAACAATATGGTTCCTAAAGCTTTTGGAAGGACACAATTTTTTAATAAACTTTATTTTGTAGATTATTAAACAAGAAAATGATCTAATAAATACTATAGCCGATATTTGCATGTTTTTTTTGTTTTTTTTTCCGCCCTTTTTATAGCATTTTTTACTCGTTGGTAATTCTAGATTTTCTAAAACAATTGTTATTTGCGCATGATATTGTAAAGCATGCTTAGAAATTTCAGAAATGAAGGTCCTTTTTTTAAATTAAAAAAAATAATAATAAATTTTTCTGTCTATTCCTAGTAACTTTGTAATGGTTTATATTTAATATAATATTTAATATATTATACCCACACAGCTGTTAATCAATCATAGTTTAGAACCTATTGGGCAAGGGTTCCTAAGAAAAGAAAGGAAAATAAAAGAAAACATTGAACTCGGTCAGCTTCTTTCGTAGCTGCATAACCGCTGATAGACTACCACATAGAAAGAGCCATTGAATTTAGACACCCCTCTTTTTTAGCCAGGAAACAAAACTGCCCATGGAGCGCCATATGCCTGTATTTCAAAAACTACAGCTGTCAGATAAAAATACTTCTAGAAAGTTTACTTTATCATACTCAGTCACAGAGTTGTTGCTGATAAGAATAATCTTACTAAAAATTATTGGCATTTAAAACCCCCCGATTATTACCGGATGGATCTCTAACTTTGAAAAAATTACTACATTTATAAATATATGCATATATCATTAGTATCATAAATACTACAAACAATCATCTTATTAAAGAAATTTTTGTGGTAAAAATTTAAATTTCTCCATTAATCTTCCAAAAATAATTAAGACAATAATAAACAACAATGACCAAAAAAAAAAAAAAAAAAAAAAAAAAATGTAATGAATATATTTATAAGATAGGAGTAATTTTCTGAAAGTTATTCATCCCAATTAAAATGCAACTTTAAACGATAGATATGGATTGTAATGCAAACACATTGCACAGTGGTAACAAGTTTTATAGAATAACTAGTGTCCAAAATTTGGAAATGAAGCCATGAAATATAATTTGTGTTAATGTAATACTGTCTGGTCGTATGCATCCCCTTGCTCAACGATATCCCACACACCTAAATTTACATCAGCAAATAAATGTATATATGTACAAGATTAAAACGAGTACTAATGATAAGATATATATATATATATATAATTTACGATTTAAAGTTGTGATACTCGAATACAACATTTTAAGAAAATGTCGAATAACATTCAGTTTCTTTATACTTCTAAAATATTCACATAATTTCTATACCGTTCTAAATTTAGAAACGATTTTAAGCACATGTTTTGTTAGAAAGAAATTTTTTTATGAATATCTATATTTTATGCTACCCACTAGTGGAAACGATGAACAAAAGGTATGCTTCTCGTGGTATTTTTCTCGAGTGGCTGGTATCCTATTGCAAGGGTCGTACTCTACACCCTTTTTCAGAATACAGTTAGAGATAATTTCCCTTTTTTAGTAATCATTATATTTATAGAGCGTTCTATTGTACTTTTAGACTTTCGATATTGAGTAGCGTTAATCAGAAGCACTTGTGACTGATGTCATGCATCTTTTTTCGCGGTAAAAGTACAATAGAACCTCGATTATCCGACGTAATTAAACCGCACCTGCATCATATAATCGATGTTGGCAAATATGAATCTCTGAAATACTGAATGTGTAAGAAATTGCTTAAAGATATAGATTGTGATTTACAACAGTGCTGAAATTCATTTATATATTTCTTTTAATATTTGAAAATGTTAATTTGACATACATTGTATTTGCCTTATTACGAGATTCGGTGCTTTCATAAAGTGCTGCATGTACTAGAAACCATAAATAAAAAATAAAATTATTTAAAAACAAATAAATTTACTGCCACCGTGATTTTTATTGAATTTGTTTTAAACATTTTTACTGTAATCCATATGTGCCTCGATCGTATATAAAGTTTTTAGTCGTGTAGTATCGCTAGCGCCTTTAGGGGCAGCAAGCGCTTGTGAAGATTCAGTGTGTGCATTTTAGGTTAATGTAGCATCTTGGAGACTCTTCCACTACGTGTATCTCATATCCTTTGCTTCCTAAACCTATGATTTTTTTGCAAAGTCTTTCAGAATACCGTTCAGACAAAACTTACAAATTTGCAAGACGATCCGAATTAAGGAGCGTGAGTATTATAACTTTCAAAACCCGAAATTTGCCGGTTACTTCTTTCATCTTATCCTTGTTAAGACTGACAAGGATAGAGCCCAAAGTTCTCCAGCTATTGAGCTAAAAATTTGCTTAAACATTACTTGTGACCTTTTTTTACTGCCTTTATATATTTAATATAAAGGGTGGTTATTTTCAATTTTGTTATATTTAACTCAAAAATTTCGTTAATTCGTCAAGAGATGGCGCTCGTTTTCAGTGAATTTAATTTTGACATTTTATGAGACATTAAATAGTAATAAATACCGTTCTTTATTTATTTATTTATTTATTTATTTTTACAAAAATTAATAGAAATTGATTAAAGTCAATTCTTTCTTAATTGTTTTGAAATGTATATAAGGAAAATGTTTATTAAAAGAAAAAAAAAAGATTAAAAGATTCGCAGAGTCTTTAAAATAAAGCTCTTTTAATTAGTTAAAAGAGAATAAAACTGATATTTTTATTCGGCCGTTATTGAAGATTACGTGCTTACCTGTCATAGTCTTTTGAAAAGAACATAAATTAGAATAAATTGTGTTCCATTGTATTCACACACGAATATTGATAGAGATACTCAAACTTTACCTTTTCATTTTGGATACTTTCACGTTAGACGATTGTCAGTTAACATTCTTTCATGGTCCATGCGATAAATTGCAAAATTAAATTAGAAACATTTGTCTCTATTTGGAGATTTTAAAAACTGAACATTTGTAGATTTGTCGAAAATATTGTTAATTATATTTCATTTTAAACGCTTAATATTACGTACTAGAGATTGAACACTCGCTGAAATTTTTAAAATTGTTCATTAAATATACGAACGAAAAGCATCTGAAGTACTTTATAGCTCAGATCAGAAAAAGATATCTTAATTGTAGTTTGAAATTTTTATGCTAACCAAAAAAAAAAAAAAAAAAAAAAAAAGTGGTAAATTTTTCCGAGGAAATAACCTTTCCTGGTGTTTAAATATCAATTTTTAATAGAAATATTTATCAGGGTAAACTCTGAATATGATGAGAAAAACTTTCAAAATATTGTATTTGGTGGCTTTAATGTTTGAAATGCATCTTTATAAAGTGTCCATTTTTTAAACCTATGTTAAAGAAGACAGTGTATAAGTTTGAAGTCGTCTTCTGTGTGACAGTCTATATGAGGCTATGCAACTTCGAAACAAATAGACCGATTTCAATATATAATTTAAATATTTATGTTAACTCTTTGATGTGCGCTTTGATGCGGGGGTGTATGTTTTAACCCCCAGAAAAGTGAGATCGGATGTTCTTTTAACACTATTTCTTTGCAAAAAAATTATGTTTTATCTAAGGTAACTGCTAAAAAAAATATTAAAAATTTCTATAAAAAAAAATTCCACTGCAAAAAATTTACAAGTTGGCGGCAGCTATATGTATATATAACACATGTCTGTGCGTGTGTGAATAAAGGGGTTTGTTATAGTACCAACTACGCCAGGACGCAATAGGATCTATGGATCATAAATCAGTGTGACAAATCTGTCTTATCTCAAACACCAAGTTGCCAAGTACGGAATGAAAAATCTAAATATCTTAAAATATAAAATAAAAATAAAAAAGACAATTTTTGAAGTTTTTAAACATTTTACACAAAAATCCTCACGAATTTCGAAAGAGAAAGAAAAGCCCTACAAAATTTTACTTGTCATAAAATATCTGAATTTTCTGGCGAGTTACAAGCACATAAAAAGTGAATAAAATGCGAAATCAAATATCCGCTCAAATATTAAATTGACATTTCCTCACGAACTGTTCTAGCTGTCTGCAAAACATAGACTAATAAAAACTGTCTCGTTCCAAAAATGTTGTAAAAAGAATTACAAAGAACCATATTGGTTGACTAGTTCAGATAAAATTATCTCTTAGTAGCATTCAAAAATTTTAATATAGAAATAATTTTTTATCATGACATTATCATTTGTATTAATTTGTATTTTGATTTAAAAGGGGTATTGAATAAAATATTTTAATTAAACATATGAGGCGTTTTTTCTTTAAAATGCGTAGTACGCCAGTGTAAAATGTATTAATTTTACAAAGCAATGCAAAGAAAGTATTTATAAAAGGGACCAAAAAAAAAAAAAAGTCTTGTACTCGATGCCTAGGAAGTAGTGTGCGTCCTCACGTCTAGAGGGGAGATGCGCTAGATGAAAATGGGGAGAAGATTTCCGTCTTTTGAAGGAACTCTGCCACCACCAATATTTAAAAATTCTCTCCTATTTAATAACAAAATAAATAAATAAAAAAATAAATAAATAAACAATGCAAAACTACACTAAATATGTAAAAACAAATGAGTGATACGAACACACAGAAGGCATTAACTAAATTTAAGAATAAAATATGCAAGTAGTCTATGAATAAGATCTTTTGCTTTAATATTTTATGCGAAGTTTAATTTTTTTTAGTACATTTATCGACCTTATTATGTCCTAAAAGATTCACAACAGTTATTTCTGAGAAAATCAGATAAAAGTATCATAATTAATAAATAAGATATAAAATGTTATGTTAAAGATCACATTTCTCGTTAATATCTATTAAAAATATGAATGTAATTAAAATAAATCTATTTTTTATCCTTTTTGTGGTAGGGGATAACGTACTAATCGATTGATAGACAGATTTACTTGGGGTATTGCTTAATATTAACGCCTTTTCCCATTTTTACTTCGTGATATAAAGTGTAAGGATGTAGAGTAATCCCGACTTGCGAAATTGATTTTTTATTCCGTATAACTGAAAAATGAATAATTATAGAAAGTTGCAAATTGATATGTGTTACTGTTATAATGTCAAGTTGTACACTTACAACTTTGGTTTTAATACGAGTTCCCGTTTCAGAGATACCAACAATTTTACACGTATTTTCGTAACATCTGTAGTAAGTATGTGTGTAGCCTTATCAACTGTCATGAGGTATACACCTCTGATTATATTTATGTGCATTAATTTATATTTTATTTCTTACAATAACAAAAATTATATGTCTATGTGTACGATAATAAGCATTCACCTGTAAAATGATTTAAAGAAATGAAATAAAAATAAAAAATAATACTTTAATTATGTTAAAGAACTTACTATAATTTTTGGAGGGAGGGATTACATATAAAAATTCATAGAACACTTTTACAAAATCAGAATTGCTAACATTTTAATTTATTCTGGAACATATTTAGCCTCGCCTTTTATTCACGCAACTTTTTTTAATAGTAAATTTTCTTATATTATAATAATTAAATATTGGAGAAAATTATTCTAAAAATAAATTTGTTTAATATAAAGGCGGGGCTAAAAATGTTCCGGAATTAAATGTTCCCAATTATACCAAAATATGTTAATTATTCAAAGCAGTGGAAATACAGAAGCGGGTGGAAGCTTCCATACGCGTACATATTTTATTCTTAGGCAAGAGCACTGAGCTAGCTCAGTGGGATAGAGTACATGTTTGTTTATTTAAATACTAATTTTGTTTATATTGCTTTGTAAAATTAACATATTTTATACTGATGATTTAGGTATTAAAAAAAAAAAAAAAAAAAAAAAAAAAAAATCCATGTTTAATTACAATATTTTCTATATTAACAAAAAAAAAAAAAAAAAAAAAAAAAAAAAGAAAAATGAAAAAAATGAAATCGTACATATTGTTATGATAAAGACCAGAAATCCAATTATTGTGTATGTGATAAATAACCTGTAAAGTAATGCATGTAATTATGATCAAAAGTAAATAACAAGGAGAAATCCAAAATGTGATAGGCGGAGTCTCACTTTTTGATTACGTGTATAACAAACAGCTTATTTTTTCCTGCACTAATCAACCCATATGCTTCGTAAACCTTTTTCCAAAGCATTTGGAACGAGACAATTTTTAATAATCTTTGTTTTGTAGTTTGCTAGAAAAACAGTTCATACAAAAATGCCGATTAAATACTTAACCAAATACTTTCCTTTTTTTTTTTTTTAACTTTTCAGCGCTTTTAACTCGTTTGCAATTCTAGATTTTCTAAAACAATTGTTATGTTGTCGAAGATTTCTCTTCTATCTAAATTTCTGCATGATATTTTTATAACATGCTTAGGAACTTCAGAAATTAAAGTCTTTTAAGCTTTTTAATATTTTTCTATTTATATTTTTAATCAAACTACAAAAGATTCCTTAATTTTATGTGCAAGACAACTGAAAAATGAAAGTACGTTTATCAACTAACACAAATATTATCTTTGTTTAGGGGATTAGTGATAAAATTAAAAATGTCTTTAATATAATGTCAAAAGAATTTAGTAATCAATTTTTGTAACTAAATATGTCAGAGAAAATGGTAATGAAAATAAGAAATAAAATATCTATCTTCACAAATTTTCTTTGAATGACTGAAAATCACCTAAATGAATAGCTTCAAAAGAAAGTAACTTCTTGAAATAAAAAATGGTAGGCGGTACTTAATCTTAAACATTTATTTTATATATTTATTGGCATCATCAGGTAAGAACAATTTCGATGGAATATAACGAGGTGATAGTGATAACACAGGCTGTCCCCCCCCTCCCCCCCCCAAAAAAAAAGAACACTGATAACACTTTTACTGATTCCTATGTAAAATGACCTCCTGAATCCGAATATGACTCACATTTTTCCCATTCACCCATAGTTTTGTAGAGACACCATCACCTCCCTCAGTTTTTATCACTGTCATTTTATGACCATGAATTTGATTTGGTGAATGAAAAATAATTATTTTAATGCTTGAAAACAAAACAAATATAATGCGTAATTTCAGTGGCAATCCCCCCTCCCCACACTTTACCCTTTCCGTAAAAGTTCATGGTTTAGAATTTTAAAATTCTGTAGCACCTCAGAAGATATTTATGAGTTAAAATAATCGTCCCTCATCCCTAAAAATCGAATTTATAGCCCTAATATCACCGAAAAGTGATAC